>CBVK0103184588.1:0-23234 GCA_900067695.1 Picea abies | reverse complement strand
TCATTTAAGAACTTTAATTACAATCCTTTCAAGATATTTATATGATACACCATCCTTAAATTTAAAATCACTTCAAAATGCATGCTAGGGAGCTGTGTTGTCCTCCACTTGCACGCTTATGACGATGCTCTTGCATCATACTCCTTTGGAAAAAAAATTCATGGACTCCTGTCCATGAGTTCCCGCACTGACCTTCCATGATTTTGAATATCTACTTCATTTACCCAACTGACATATTCTATTGGGTGTCCTTTCCATTTTACCAAATACTCAAAATAATTCTTCCTCCTGGTCTTCTTACCAATCCTTCGATCTATGATCTCCTCCATCTGTGGATTTTCTGATATAGGCATCTGTTTCTCCCACTGATTCTCTTGTTGATCTTCTGATCCTCTTGTGTCATCCTCCTTGTAAGGGTAGAGGTATGAAATGTTGAATATGGGCGATATACCCACATCCTCTGGCAGCTATATCTCATAAGCATTTGCATCAACTTTCCTTAGGATCTTGCATGGTCCTATCTTTTTCAATTTCAATTTATTATATGTTCCCCTTGGGAACCTTTCCATCCTGAGATGTGCCAGAAATTGATCTCCCACTTCAAAATGAAGTTCTCTCCTATGCTGATCAAATCTATGTTTATATTTTCTATTGTTGTTCAACAACTTCTCTTTGATCTGATTATGAAGCTTCTGCATTTCTGCAACGAAGTCTTCTGCTCCAGTGATTTTGAATTCTTTTTTCTCCAAATCTCTCAACTTTGATACTCATTTTGGCTTCATTCCATATACTATCTGGAATGGACTCTTTCCTATACTCCTGTTTGGTGAGTCATTGTATACAAACTCTGCTTGTGGCATACTCTGATCCCACTGACTATGATGTTCAATGACCAAACTCCTCAACAAATTTCCTAAACTACGATTTACCACCTTAGTCTGTCCATCTGTTTGAGGGTGATATGTTGAACTGAAGGACAATTCTATCCCCATTTTCTTCCACAATGTCCTCAAGAAATGACCAACAAATTTTGTGTCTCTATCTGAGACAATACTCTTGGGAAACCCATGAAGTCTCACAAGAAACCCATGAAGTCTCACAACTTCCTTGAAATTTTTTTTTGCAATGTGTGTTGCATCATTAGTTTTCTGGCATGGGATAAAGTGTGCCATTTTAGAAAATCTTTCAACTACAACAAATATGGAATCACTTCCCCTTTGTGTTCTTGCCAATTCCAACATGAAATCCATGCTTATTACATCCCAAGGCCTATATGGAATAGGCAATGGTTGATATAACCCAGTGTTCTGTCACTTTCCATTTGCATATTGGAAAATATTACATCCTTTTAAAAATTTCTTCACTTCTGCTCTCATACCTGGCCAATAGTATGAGGTGATCAACTATGCAAATGTATTTTCATGGCCAAAATGTCCTGCTAGACCTCCACTATGTTTTTCCTTTAGTAGATTATCTCTCATCGAGCACTTTGGTATGCATAACTGACTACCTTTAAACAACAATCCATATTGAATCAGATACTCTGTCCACTGAATTCTGTCTCTAAGAATAGGATTTTCACATGCTTCATACGCATATGGATCATCACAATACATTTCCTTAACGTGTTCGAACCCTAATGTGTTCACTTGAAATTCCTGTAGAATTAGACATCTCCTGCTCAATGCATCAACAACTTTGTTAGCATTACTAGAAATATGTTTAATGACAAAAGTGATTTTTTTCATAAACTCTATCCACTTGGCATGTCTTTGATTTAAATTCTCCTGTCTGGTTATGAATTGTAAAGCCTGATTATCATTGTACAAAACAAATTATTTTGGAACAAGGTAGTGCCTCCATTTCTTTAAGTCTTGAATTACTACATAAAATTCTATATCATATGTGGAGTACTTCCTCTTGGTGTCATTCAAATTATCACTGAAACATGCAACAAGCCTATTGTCTTGGCTCAAGACTGCTCCAATTTCTACTCCACTAGCATCACATCGTACTTGAAACATCTTCCCAAAATATGGTAAGACCAGAATCGGTTCTTCTATTAAATTCTCCTTTAATATCTTGAAACGTTTCTCATCTCATTCTATCCACTTAAAAGACTTGCATGTCTTCTTCACCGTATCTAATATTGGTGTACAAGTGCCACTAATATTTCTAATTATGAACTTTCGATAGAAACTTGCTAATCCATGGAAGCTTCTCACCTTGAATATGCTTCTTAGCGATGACCATTCTCTGATTTCTCTCACCTTCTCTGGATCCATCTTCAATTCATTTGAAGAGACTACAAAATCCAAGTAAATGAGTTCTATCTTCATAAAATATGATTTCTTCAGATTTATCAGCGAATTCTCCCACCATAATAGTCTCATTACTAATGTTAAGTTCCTTAAATGATATTCTTCAATTTTATTGAAGACTAGCATATCATCCAGATATACAATCACAAACTTACCGATAAAATATTTCAATACCTCATTCATCAACCTCATAAAAGTACTTGGGGCTCATTCATCAACCTCATAAAAGTACTTGGGGCATTTTTCAAGCCAAATGGAATAACAAGCCACTCATACAACCCTTCGTTCATTTTGAAGGTTGTTTTCCACTCATCACCTTCTCTCATCCTTATCTGGTGATATCCACTTTTCAGGTCTATTTTTGAAAAATAATTTTCTCTGCTCAAAAAATCAATTAAGTCATCCATCCCGGGAAAATGAAATCTATACCCGATGGTGATTTTGTTTATGGCTCTTGATTCTATGGAGATTCTCCATCCTCCACCCTTTTTTGGACTCAATACAGTTGGTACTAAGCATGGACTCAAGCTTTCCCTGACAAAACCCTTGTCCATCAAATCCTGGACTTGTTTCTTTACCTCCTCATTCTCTTGAGGTGTCAGTCTATATGTTGCTTTGTTCGGTAGACTCGCTCCTGATATGAGGTCAATGTGATGGCTGATACTCTTGATGGGTGGAAATGAGTGAGGTAACTCATCCACTACTATGTCATCAAAATTTTCTAACAAATCATGAATTTATTTAGGCAGATCATCCATAGAAGTACTTGTAAGGATGACTTTGGGTTTCCTCACCACAAAAAAATTGCATCTCCTATTCCTTCTTGAATTCACTTAAGAGTTCCTTCTCACTCATGAGAAGTATACTTGTGATGGATTCTTCCTTCACTTTCTTATCCTCTATTGGTAGTAGCATGTGTGTTCTACCATTTTTCTCCAGGGTATACGTATTTTATCTCCCATCATGAATGAAATTTCTGTCAAACTTCCATGGTCTCCCAAACAAGACATGACATACATCCATGGGAATAACATCACAAAAAATATCATCTATATATCCTCCTATGTTAAATTCAACTTGGAATTGCTTAGTTAGCATTACCTGGTGTCCTTTCTACAACCATGTGACTCTATACAGATTCAGATGTGTAGTTGTCTCTAGCTCCAATTTCTCCACCATTTATGTGGATACCAAGTTATCAGTGCTCCCACTATGAATTATCACCTTGCATACCCTGTCTTTGGTTTTGCAAGCCGTTCTGAACAAATTGTTCCTCTGCACTGGTTTTTCTACTTCTTTCTTGGGCTTCAAGAGAACCTTCTTCATCATCAAGGATCTCCCATATTTTGCACCTTCTATCTCAACATTCCACCTCTTCTCTTGAAAAATGTGAGCTTCACCTCCTCCTTCTTTCTTTCTCTTGGAGAATTCCCAAGACATATGTCCCATTTTCCCATAGGCATAACACTTTACCTCTCCTCCTCTACCTCTTCCTCTTCCTCGAGGAAAATCATTCCTTCCACCATACTGTCTCCCTCTTGAACTTTCTCCTTTTTCTGAGTGACTATGTGGTTTTCTAGTCTCAACAACCTTGGGCTTCTATGGCTTGTCATGGACAATTCCCTTACCTCTGTTTTGACTTCTCCCTCTGCTTTGATGGCTCTATTTCCTGGACAGTTTCTCCTCTGCCTTCAGTGAAATATGATAAGCATCCTCCACTGTACTCACTATTATCATGCTTATTTCATCCTAGATTTCATATATCAGGCCATTAATATACCTAGAAACCTTGCATCATATTTTTATCTCTATCCAACCCTAATGTTCAACTTATAAAATTCCTCTATGTATTCTTTTACTATCAATCCTTTCTACCTCAGGTTTTGTAATTTCCTAAACCGATTTATCTGATTGTCTTTGTGTATGAATTTAGCCTTCAAATTCACTACCATTCTATCCCATCTCTTGATCTTTTGCTTGCCTTTACATCTTCTGTCAGCCTGTAGTTCATCCCACCACAATACTGTGTGTCCTTTTAACATTGTAACAACATGTTTTACTTTCTTCTCATCATCAACTTCTTCATAGTCGAAGTATTTTTCCATTGCTCTTATCCAATCCAACAATTCTTCAACATCTAAGTTTCCTTCAAACATTGGGATTTCTATTTTTTCTCTAGCTCTCAATTTGACAACATCTTTCAACAAGCGTTCTTCTGCAACGTCCTATCCTACAGCTCCTTCAACTTCCATTTCTTTTCTCCCTGCATCACTGAAGTATCCAAAATCAGGTGCTTTCCTTTGTTCCCTCTCCATGGAATCTAATATTGTGCAAAGTTCTCTCATATCCCTTTCCACAGTTAGATTTGCTACAGGTCATTCTGCATGTCTTCTAGGCGGCATGGTGCTAAAATTTAAATTTACACATAGTTTATGTTACAGGGATGATACCACGTGATGATACAAAAATACCTCTTTATTTTACATAGAGCATAATTCAAGGCTCTGATACCACTTGATGGTATCAGACATAACCTTTTCCTAGGCTCTGATACCACTTGATCCAAACCCCCCCTCTCTCCTTGGGGCTGTGCGACCTCCTGATCTAGGATCGTTCAATCACCTAAGTTAGATCGACTCTACGGGGCCCTGCTGGAACCCAAATCAACTTACAAATGCTCCTTTATTTCTAAGGCGCAGGTTCTATGAAACACGTGGGCTCCTATTGAGCTCCTATTTGGTTTTAAAAATATTGAATAACATGCGCTAGCTCCTTTTTCTAGGCCCCTTCCTTCATATGACATCGGGTTATGACCAGGTGCCTATTCAAAGGGATCTTCAGAGCTTCGAGATCCGACACTTCGGTGAATTACAAAACACTTCTCCTCAAATCACCCGGAGTACCAAGTCTCCGGACTATGCGATCTTACGCCACACATCTACAGAACATCAATGGTCCTAGTTTACTTCCAGACTCTCTGCTTCAAGAGTTCTAAGAGTTCCAACCACCTTTTTCCCCAAAGTATATGGTAACTAAAGTTTCATATCAAGAGCCACATGCTCACCTTGATCGATGGTCAAAATGCATCCTTTGTCCCTTCTTCAGACAACTTCTAGTCAACACTCCCCCACTTCTATTTCTCCTAGAGTGTCAATCCTCCGAAGTAAATATCCACTCTCCATGTGTCCCTCCTTTTATCAATGACTCTTTTTGACTTTGGCCTTCAAGACTTATTCCCTTCAAGAACTTGTTATTCAATTTCCACCTCTCTTTTCCAAAGTACACACTTTCGGATCCCATGATCTGGTGATGCATTTCCTTCTCAGATCGACAACCATGATTGACTCCGATAGTTCGGCTTCAGGATTTTTTGTTCCTCCACTCTCATTTTGAACGAATCTTCTTCTGAAGCACACATATCTTCACCACGTGTCCTTCCTAGATCCAACAGTCCATATGTCTCTTTGCTTTTTCTTTGGGACTTCGGTGATCTCTCTCCTCAAACACTTCCAAACCTTTGAATACATGGAGTGACGAAGGACTCTAAGACTATCCTCCGTGCAACTTTCCTAGATCTCATGGTCTGGATAGATCCTGATTCCTCCGAAAAGATCTTTCTTGTTGGTTGGGAAATTTTTCAGTGGCCCCTCCCTACTGAAGAATTTCCATACACTACCTTTTCTGATATTTCTCCTCCTCGAACTTTAAGCTTCTCATAATTTTTCTTATTACACACTCTTTGCACCTCTCAAAACAACTTCTTCGACACTTAGCCAAACGTAGACCATGTGCATACCTTGCAACAAGTTTCTTTCAACTTAGCCCCTTTATGGGTGACTGAGCACTCCTTGAAATAGTTCTTACATGACTCAATTATTCCTCCTGAACAATATGATGTTGAGTGTGTTTCTACCTACGCACACCTTGCGTTTTCCTCTACACTCTTTTGCAAATGAAGCTTCACATTATCTCCACCGAGCTTCTGTGTCAGAATAGACTTTGTTAACGGACACCTTGCAGACAATATGCACTCCTTGCAAATAAATCTTCACTTTATCTCTCCCGAGATTCTGAGTCAAACTAGGCTATGTCAACACATGCCTTGCAGACATTATGCACTCCTTGCAAATAAAGCTTCACATTATCTCTCCTGAGCTTCTAAGTCAAACTAGAATCTGTCAATGCATGCCTTGTAGACACTATGCACTCCTTGCATGAGCCCATAGAAGAGAAACAATTGAAACTTATCTAAATCCTCATAGATTCATACATTCAACCATGCAATGCATTCATAACATAAGAACAAGTAATAACAGAGAATATAATTAAGCACAAATCCTACAATTCATTCAGATAGACACAACAACAACAACAATCCCAAATATTTTGGATCAACACTTCTTTGTTATATTCATTCAAATGGTATGTACATGGGCTTATACAACTGCAATAAGCTTCAATGGCCTCGACAATAATAACTTCTATAACTTTCAACAGCCTCATTTGGGCATACAACACATATATTTATACAAGGAGGGCTCCTATAGATTCTCCCTCCGACTACCTTAGTGATATCTAATCAAAGTAAAAGATTTCAACCACTAAATCTTATTACAATAAAGGATGGGTACATATAGATAAGAGAAAATGATTCATATTTGTACTACTATTTATTACATTAAAGAAAATACAATCTCCATCGATGTCATGCAATGGTTCAATCTCTTATCATTTAAGAAATTTAATTACAATCCTTTCAAGATATTTATATGATATGCCATCGTTAAATTTAAAATCACTTCAAAATGTGCGCTAGGGAATTGAGTTGTCCTCCACTTGCATGCTAATGACGATGCTCCTGCAACACCTTTTATTGTACATCGACATGTGAAGTGAGTCTTATTTTAATCTAAGATTGTATGGAGGTGTTGATGTTTAGATTGGTCAATATCCAAACAACAACCTCATGAGGATATGAATCCCCCTGCATTTTTATAGAGGTGGTACTCTTTGAATGAAATGTTGGAAGATTCTATATGGTTCTACAATGAATGTAAAGGGTGAATGCTAAAGAGAAACCCCCAAAATATTTTTTAGTTTACTATAACACAACAACCTGAATATTATGACAATAATTTTATCTAACTAGAATTTAAAATGTTGATAAAAACTCAGAAAATTATGCATAAATATTATAATGGGTTTTTTTTAACCAAAATAGTAGTAGAAGAACATACAAAAACCCAAACACATAAAATGGACAACACCAGAAATACCCTAGAAACCCCAGTGTGGGGAAAAACAACAAAGAGGGGCTTCTATTATGGGCTTTCAAGAGAACCACCTGACTCTAGTTGGAGTCTGATGCATACAACCCCCTTCATTGCATGCATGGTGCTGGCCCCAATACCCACATGTGATTCTGATCCTGTCTCTGAAACACTAAGGAACACCAAACTCATTCCCATCATATGACGAGATGATCCACTATCCACAAACGATACCCTACTATCCTCTAACTCTGCAACAATCCTACTCAACAGAGAAGTGATCAAAGAAAATTCATCCTCGAATTTCTATGAAAACACATCCATCTCAATAGATGCTATGGTTGCAACCTATGCCTCCTTCTTGTTGGGACATTGGTTGGCATATTGGCCAGTCTTGTGAAATGGATAGTGTTTTAATTGTTTCTGCATGATTTTTTTTATTTTTTATCTTTGAGCCATAGAAACCATTCTAAGAGAAATATTCATCATCTCAACTTTCCAACGAGTTCTCCTAAGCACAATTTGGAGTTCTGTATCTCAAGTTATAAGCTTGAGAAGTTGAGGTTCTAAGAAAATTTATTAGTAGACCATGAAACAATAGCTGATTATTATTTCAATTTATGAAATATTTATGACCAATTTCACTTCTTGAAACTTGTTCCATCATCTTCCTCGTCAAATTACTTTTTCAACAAGGTATATTTTTTCCAAAACCGATGCCCGGATCTCAAGTTATGACCTCCAAAAATTCATTACTCAATAGTTGTCCATCAATTTCGTGAGTCAATCCTAGCCCTTGATCAAAATTCACCCTTTTAAAACAAATTCCAATCCCACATGCATTGTGGTAATGATTTTTTAAGTGTTTATAATGAAAATTTTATCATAGTCCTCATGTGGAACATAGGAGATTATGGAGACTTTGGTGTAGGTTTCACAACTTAGGAAATTTCATAAATTAATAAACATTTTGATGCCTAATCAATGCCCAGTCATTGCCCCAATAATAATCTAGTCAATACCTATTCATATCCCACATGTCATAGTCTAACAGGATGCCACATGTTATAGTATAATTGGTTTCCACATGTCATAGTCTAATTGGTTTCCATGTGTCATAAGGTGGTTGGATGAATACAAACTTAGGAAAAATGATTAAGTGTAGGAGAATGGGGTGAAATATGAGAGAAGTAGTAATGCAGGTCAGGGTGAGAGGAATTCAGGGTAAGTGAATGTGGTGTGGGGTGAGATTTGGCATGAGTGAGGGGGGAAAAAGGAGTGTGGGTCCGCAAGGGGTGTAGGTTAGGAAGAGGTGTAGTGAAATAAAACTAAGGGAAATGGGGGAGGGAGTAAGGGGAAGGCAGTGTGAAGGATGAAAAGGTAGAGAGGATGCAGGGGTAAGGAGGATGTGGGCGTAGCCCCACAAGAGTAAATTAGACTAAATATAGGAAGTGGGAGAGTGGGTAAAGGGACTAGAAAATAGAAACAAGAAATATGGCGATATGGAAACAAGAAATTCAAAAGCAAGACTAAGTATGAAATGGAAGAACCAAGAAAATAAGTGTAAGTGTGGTTCTAAGAATATAATTGAGTTTCTAATAAAATTAGCGTGGTTCTGAAAATGGGCATGGTTCTGAAAATGAGCATGGTTCCAAGAAAATCTTTGTTCCAATAAAAA
This sequence comes from Picea abies, assembly GCA_900067695.1. NCBI lineage: Eukaryota > Viridiplantae > Streptophyta > Pinopsida > Pinales > Pinaceae > Picea > Picea abies. The sequence goes on along the minus strand of CBVK0103184588.1, from coordinate 13,965 downwards.
TTAACTATGTTGAACATGGAAAAAGTGCTCCTAGGATGATAAAAAAAAAACATGGATATCTTGAGCATACAAGCTTAGATTTTTAATATGTAAAATGCGCGACGAAGCTGAGACTGAGGGATACACTATGAAATGACAATTGTTCAAAATTTATTTCTTTTGATATCATTTTTTTAAATTTATAGGTGATCAAAATTTTTGATGAATATCTCGCTAGAACTATGGGACAGTGACCCCCTATGGGTTGCTGAGAATCCAAAATCATGGTTCGTCTGCATTCTCCATTTGGATATGTAGTCATTTTCACAATAAATCCTTGTAACTCCTCATCCATTGGTTTATTGAGTCATGTTCAAGCATTGCCTCCATGTAACAACTACTTTATGTTCTAAGAATTTTGCGACCATTGTTTTGTTCAGAGAGTTCTTTCAGATTCATCGCATAGGTTTTTTGATTTTTTAATATAGGCGTAACATCAACATCCCTACATCTTTTTAGAAAAGTTAAATCAAATTTCCTTCTCATTACCTGCAAACGCATCCGCCCAAATTGTTGGATTTTATCAGTTGTATCCTGTCCATACAAGGTCAGTATTTCTGTTCTAAGACTTTTGTGACCATTGTTTTGTTCAGAGAGTTCTTTCGGATTCATCGCATAGGTTTTTTGATGGACCACACTAGTTTGGTCTAAAATGTCGAAAATAAAAAAACCTATGCGATGAATCCGAAAGAACTCTCTGAACAACAACTACTTTATTGTGAAAAATTTTGATTGAATAAATAAATTATGTACAAACTAGATCTACCTACCTATGCTACTTGAAGGAAATTGACACTTTTCAAGTGTAAGTAGATTTCCAATTGATCCATTTGTGGAATGAATTCCAGAATTGGGGAACATGTCAGGGCTGCTATTAAGGAGTAAAAAACATGCCCAAAGTATACTGAAGTAAAAGTGAGTTGGATATGACCAAAATCTAATTGCATTGCCTTGCCAATAATTCTTTGGAACCATGATTCAATAAAATAAACTCTTGGTGGTTGCTCATGAATTCTGTTATCTTTAGTTGGATGGGAATTTTTCCATTTGAAAATTTCTTCATCTTTCTTCTTATCCTCAACCACATTCAAGATTCTTGATTCATCATCCATGTTTTCAACGCATTATTCCTTCATGAAATGACAATCTTTCCATAGTGAGGTTACAGAGATAAATTATTGTTGAACATTTGTAGAGAATTCTAAGGCCGTATTTTGTTGTTTGCAAACAATTTCATTATCTTCAGAAATAAAAACATATCAACCATGGATCCTCTTGTTTCAAATGCCCTTGTTTCGATACTTGGAAGATATCTTCTTCAATAAACTCTGGTTCAGATAAGCAATAAATATTATGAAAATCTGAAGTAAAGTGACGATTACTTCTATTTGTCCAATGCAAACATTCTTCTTGTGGTTTGGTATAAGTTGATTGTCATATTTAAGGATCTGCTGCAACATTTTGATCATGATTATATTGAATGAAATCCTTGTGTACATCAAGTGGAGGTTTTTTGAATTTATCTTTAAATTCATTATGATCATCACTCTCAAATTGAACACATGAGAGGTTAAATTTTCCCTCTAATGGAGGATGTATAGGATAGTATTCTTCTTGAATTGGAATTTTGTGGTTCTCATTTTCTGTTTCAAGACTAATATCTGAAAAAACAAAATTCATGTATTTCATCAAATCTTTCTTCTAAATTCACTCCTCTATTGTCTTGGAATTTTTTTGGGGAAAATATATTAGCACCGGTTTCATGAATGTTTCTTTCAATGACTTGAGATCGTTGCATTAACTATTTCCAGCTGGACTTCCTATCTTGCTTCAATACAAATTTCAGATTCATGGGAAAGACATAACAAGGTTTTCAAGAAGCCAATTCATCTTAAATTAGTTTCTATATCTTCTTTAAAAACTTCAACCAGACAACTTCTAGTTTTTCAATAACATCTAATCCTATAAAGTATCATATTTATTGAAAAAAAATCATTCCCCGATATGGTTGCCAAAAATGTTAATGTTCATATTGGTCAAGATCCAAACAACAACCTCACAAGCATATGAATCACCTGGGTTTTTATAGAGGTGGTACTCCTCTTTGGCTGAAACATTGGAATATTATACATTGGTTCTACAGTGAATGTAAAGTGTGAATGCTAAAGAGAGAACCTTAAAAGATCTTCCAATAAATATTGCATATAAAAATGTACAACCCTTATATATAGTTATACAAATATACATTAGATCATTTAAAGAAAGATATGATAAAGTGTGTCAACAAATATTTGTATCAACAAGGTTTTGGAGTCTCCCTTCAACAAACATTCTTTCTTTCTTGTAAGAGAATATGAACTTGGAATTTGATATGAATTTTTCAAGATGAAGAAATGGATAGGTCTTTAAAGAATTTTAAATGATAACTTCATTACAAGTCAAAAACAATTTTGATATCCAATACATGTGAAATAACATGATTTCAAATCAAGTATGAGAAATCACTAATGTAATATCCCAAAATAGTTCCTTGTAGGAGGAATTTATAAAAATATCCCAATATGAAAAGTTCATTAATGTCTAGAACAAGAGAATTGAAACAATTTCAACAAGGTGTCAATGAAAATTACATGAACTAAAATGAATTGCATTTACTTTTTACAAGAAAATATTATGCTCCTTTGGACCTAAAATGTTACGATATGAATGCATATTTATGGAGAAAGAATTTCTTAGACCCAAATCTTCCTATTTTCCATACATTCATGGAAGATTTGATGGAAAGAAACATAAAAGAAGAAGATATAGAGAGAACATTTTTAGCAGGCCAATCCACTGAATCTTGGAAATATATATCTTTTCTTATTGCAAACTCTTCACCACTATAGAAACTTCTGAATGGAAACCCCTTGACGGTGCCTTCTCTTGCCTTTTTAAAATTTGTTTTCTATGCTCTTGAAGTAGTTAGGGTTTGCCTTTCTAGAATTTTCCACATGCTACCTTTTGGAGTAAATATTTTAATTATTGCTTTATTCAAGTCTTATTAATGACTTTATGTCATTGAAATTCTTACCTCCAAGTGGGACCCACTTTATCTTTAATAAAAGCCATCTAATAAAATTTTATTTTCAAATTTTCAAGTTGATTTCCTTTAACAAAAGTTGACTTTTTTTTAATATTTTGAGCATGATTTTTGATCTTTGAGCCATATAAACACTTTTAATATCAATATTCATCATCTCAATTTTCCAATGAGTCTTCTTGAGTTAAATTTGGAGTTCTGGATCTCAAGTTATAAGCTTGGGAAGTTGAGGTTCCAAGAAAATTTATCAGTAGACCATGAAAATATAGCTGATTTGTATTTCAATTTATGAGAGAGTTATGACCAATTTCACTCAATGACACCTATTCTATTGTCTTCCTTGTCGAATTATATTTCCAACGAGATATAGTGTTTCCAAAACCAACACCCGGATATCGAGTTATGACCTCCAAAAGTTTCGCGAGTCAATTGTATCCCTATATCAAAATTTGTCCTTTTAAAACAAATTCCAATCCCACATGCATTGTGGTAATTATTTTTTAAGCATTTATAATGAAAATTTTACCATAGTCCTCATGTGGAACAAATAATGTTATGGAGACTTTGGTGTAGGTTTCATGAATTATGAAATTTCATAAATTAATACAAATTTTGATTCCAAATCAATGCCTAGTTGTCACCTAGTAAGCATCTTGTAAGTTCCTAGTCATAGCCCATGTGTCATAGTTTGATAGGATGCCACATGTCATAGTATAATTGGTCACCACATGTCAGTCTAATTGGTTTCCATGTGTTATAATGCGGTTGGAGAGATAAAAACTTGGGGAAAATGGTTAAGTGTAGGAGAATGGGGAGAAGGATGAGAGGAGAGGAGAAGTAATGTGCATCAGGTGAGAGGACTCAATACATTTGGTACTATGCATGGACTCAATATTTCCCTGACAAAACCCTTATCCATCAAATCCTGGACTTGTTTCTTTACCTCCTCATTCTCTTAAGGTGTCAATCTATATGATTCTTTGTTCAGTAGACTCTCTCCTGGTATGAGATCAATGTGATGGCTGATACTCTTGATGGGTGGAAAAGAGTGAGGTAACTCATCCACTACTACGCCAACAAAATTTTCTAACAACTCCTAAATTTCTTCATGCAGATCATCCATAGAAGTACTTGTAAGGATGAATTTGGGTTTCCTCACAAAAAAATGCATCTCCTATTCCTTCTTGACTTCACTTAAGAGTTCCTTCTCACTCATGATAAATATACTTGTGTTGGATTCTACCTTCACTTTATTATCCTCTATTGGTAGTAGCATGTGTGTTCTACCATTTTTCTCTAGGGTATAAGTATTTTTTCTCCCATCATGAATGAAATTTCTATCAAACTGCCATGGTTTCCCCAACAAGACATTGTAAGGCCTGTCCAAACAGAGCCTTATAAAACATAAATTTAAATATAGAAATGTTATCATAATTTATTTACTATTCTCTATTCAACATAATAACAATTCAATGTTCAACAGAATTTAAAAATGAGAAACATGATAATGAATAACATATTCAACATAATAAAAAAATGAACAACATAACAATAATGAACACAACATAATAATGATAATAAATACCTCAAATTGATGTTGTTCTCCAACTCTGCCCAAAATTGACTAACTTCCCAGCCAACTAGGAACAACCTATTTGTCTCCCTAGACCTAGGATTCCTTATGGTTTCCTGGCCCTCGAGCCCAAAATTCCCAGCAATAGGTGCCCCCTGTGAAAGTCCTCAAGCAAGATCCTCATGCAAGTTTCCAGTCAAACCATAAATACAGATGCAATCCAAAACTGTTTTTCCCTCCACCTTCTCCCTCTATCTTTAAAAAATTCTCAAACCAAAATAAGAAAATGAGATCCTCTTCCAAGTCCTCCCCTCCTCTCTCAAGTCTCCCTCATTAATCCCCCAACAACCTTACCCCCCCATTAATTCCTCAACTACCTTATCTCCCCATTAATCCATCAATTACCTTATCTCTCCCATTCATTACTTCATCTACCAATGTTAATAGTATTATTATAAATTCTTCATAAAGTAATTTTAATAATTAATTAAATTAATATTAATTATTCAAGATAATTACATAATTAATTAGGGTTGTTACATTCACCCACCCTTCAAGAAACTTCGCCCCAAAGTTAGAGTAATTTACAATACAAGGGTAATGACACATGGTTCATACCCCACATCAAATAACCAACATTATTAGTAAGCAACAAAACTTATAGATACTAGTGTACATGTGCAAGAAATGCATGTGTAGCTAGCACATACAAGGCTCGCGTATGTACTAATGATGATAACTATCACCTCTATAGTAATTCTTGTATGCATACAATCCAATCAACAAGACTATTCATTTTATAAAAGATAATAAACCAATTAAATGTTTGCGAAATCATTTAATTACAATAATCTATCTCAACAACATTTATTTAGACAATTGTAGTTCAGTTAAGTAATTATGAATATTCATATATACATATTTTATTTTCAGAAGGGAAAACAATAAATTCCACCATAAGGTAAATCTCCATACACTCTCAACTATTTCTATTCATCCTTCCTCCCTAACTTACTTCCATCTTCCATTCCTATCCTTCCTTTGCTGGACTATCTTGGAGAATCAACTATATTGGCCTAACTCCAAATAGAACCCGTAAGCAGAAGTGTCACTATCTTGATCAAGCTTCCCCAGTAGCCAACTGACAGTCATCATCACATGTCTAGGGAAGCATGAGCTAACACCGTCCTCCCATGACTCTAGGTTTCATAGGATACATGGTGGGAAATGCCTCCACCCCTCCTAATAGGACTAGGGTCCACACCTTACAATGGAATATACAGTGGCACCATGTTGCTGGGAATTTTTTCATTGTTTATTCAATTTTTGGGCAGTCTCACCACTTGAAAACCTGCACTGGTCCATATATCACAACAATGCATTTGTACTAATATAATTTCACATACAAATATTCATACCATATTGTTTCTCGGTCGCTGGTCATGACATCCTCTCTTATTACCATTATCCCTTGGCTATTTCATAGCCCATTGACCTACAAATTATTCTATAATAAAAACTCATACATATCTATGCATTATCATGATGTAATTGCATACAACCATAATCTCAATTCGGTATCCACGCACCAACAATTTTAATATCAAAGTTTTCAAGTTAGAAATAGATCTCATAATATCCATTATAATTCAAATAACGTTACTCATTCATATAATTTTCATTTACATAGTAGATCGAATCATATCCATCATCATTCAAATAACATTTAAACATTCATAGAATTTACATTCTCATAATAGATCACATCATATCCATCATCATTCAAATAAAATTTAAACATTCATAGAATTTACATTCACATAATAGATCACATCATATCCACCATCATTCAAATAACATTTAAACATTCATAGAATTTTACATTCACATAATAGATCACATCCTATCCATCATCATTCAAATAACGTTTAAACATTCATAAAGGTTCCTACGTCTTAAAAGTTCAAGTCTATCGTTAATAGTTTCACTGTGAATAGAAAATAAAGGGTGATTAGGCCTTAAGTAATTCTCACTATCTAAGTCAAAAGGTGGCATTACATACACCCACCCTTCAAAACAAAACTTCTTCCTGAAGTTATGGTCATTCTCAATATAAGGAAAAAATCATGACACAACTTATGTGTGTCATCTATGATAGCAAACCCTATTCTATATTGGTCCCATTGTACCTTCACTGATTAAAATATGTTGATGCTATTAATATATTTATTACAACTACCCCTATTTAGTAAGAACCTTATCATGTCTTGACTCTATTCTATTGTCACTTTTAATTTAATTAATGATAAGACACAATTTTGTTATAGATTTATTATTCCTAAGTTCCATATATGACCCCCATACATAAAGTATAGTCTATTTGTTTGTTCACTAGCTAGAACGTTAGCTCATCATTAGTTCTCTAGTTAAGTGAATCTTATATTGAGTTCGATATAAACTTCCTTAAGTCATACATACAATTCCGCTTGAGATATATTAATAATTAAAGACAAGAATTTGTCGACTTTGATCATCACTCTAGCTTGACAATACATATTCCATCACTCATGAGTTTGACACATCAAAATTTTCCCTGCTTACAAGAATTGACTAAGATACTGCTAATTGATGGTCATGTGATGTTGTTATTTCATGGTTTGTTTTTCCATTTTCCTCAATATCTCTCTTTTATTTAAGTTATATAAATTATATCTCAAACAATTTATTTGTCTAGTATAGGATTCTCTTCATCACGGTCGAGGAAAATCCTGCTTTCTATCATCAATTCACTATTACAAACATGCCTATACATAAAGAGCACCGTGTTGACATGTGGGTTAGTGAACATTTTATATCAATAATAAATTTACTACAAGATTTCGTTCCAAAATATTTAGTCATTTGTCCTTGAGGTCTTCTCTTCTCAACATTGTGCTTCTTACGTCTCAAATTATATCCTCTATACCTACATAGTACTTACCAACTTTGGTAACTAGCTCTTTTCTTGTCCATTTCTAGCACTTTCAAATTCTTTATCCTACCATGAAAGACGTTTTTAACAATGGGAAGCATGCGTTCATCATTCCTCATATAGATTTATTTATTTACTTATTTATTTTCAAACAAAGTTTCTTCATAGGGAAAAATCCTTGTTAGTGAACAAGTAGTTGCTAGACAAATTCATGCATTTCAAGGTGTGTCCTCCCATTTAGGTAAGTCACCCCTCGTACAACGGATTCGTGCATAATGACTAATATAAAGCAGTTGATACACCATGCCACACCTTATGACATAGTAAAACACCTTTTCATGATACTTCACTTATCATTCTAACTCAAGTTTTAAATTCACAACATAGGCTCACTTACAATATCCATCTGAATGTTCATTAGAATGTGGAACTAAACATAAGCACCCACTACAATCTTATGTTGTCAATATCACCATACTAACCTATGTAATGATTAAGCACAATGCACAACTTCCTCCTTCGCACTACACTCTCTCTAGGCTCAAGACTCTTTCCCACTCACTCCTAAGTATAGAAGCAACCCAAGTGCATAATCTATTCTCTTAAGATAGTAAAACTTCAATGGTACACCACACCAAATTCTCCATTAACTATGTAATATTTTTTTAGCCAATGGTAAATTTCCGCATGACCTCCCCTTTCTAGAGAATAAGTATCACTAGAAAATTATTGAATCTTCTCACATACACATCATATAATACCCATAAATTAGGAGTAGGACTCATCACTAGTTTCCACTCTTAACATAAACACTATGGTAAATTTAAAAGTTGTTGACCTTCTCATGAAAATAACCTCTTGCAAGTGGTCAATGTCTTTCTTGTAACAGTGACGTATCATTTACTCTTAGCATTACTAAGGTTAGATAATCTTTAAGTGGTATTGTACAAGCCATACTTAGGATTGATAAGGTTAGATTCTTCCTTATTATCACTACGAACCATGATTGTGACTATGTTTTCATTTGAAATCAACTTTACTTGAGCTCTTCCACTTACTTACAAAGTGTAGGATAACCCCCAAGTCATTCATTACAATGTTTCCCACATCAACAAATTATTTTCTAGGTTACAAGATTTGTTTCGCTACAATACCCTTAATCTTAAAACATATCAAGTTGGACTTGGATGGTTTAAACAAGTTTAACCATAATGTGCACTTTGAGTTCTTTATTCCACACTCTAAAAATTTGATTCTCCATATGTTGTATTATATGTTATTTTGTTTGCGCCCTTATTTACATATATATTAGAATACATGTGTTATCTAACAAAGATATTTAAAGCATATATTCTACAAAGAATGGATAATGCTAGGCTACAAGTTTCAAGCATGTTGAAAGTTAGAAAAGTAAGGTCGAAAGTTTCAAAAGACTTTGAGAATATCTTCAAAGAGATGTTTCTTCCACATCACACTTGTTAGGTAAAGTTGAATCTTATATTTAGTACATACAACATTGTATTTGCTATACACTTAAGTAATTTAGACCAAAATGAAAGAAAACATAATGTCAACTATGAAATATCAAAAGGAAAGACATAAAGAAGATAAATAAAGTGACTTCATATTATCATATTAATTAGGAAATGGTATATCAGTTATAACATATACTATAATATATTGGAATAACTATATATATATATATATATATATATATATATATATATTATTTTAATTATTTAGCATGATATATGTAATGCAACAAGACAACAAAACAATGAGGGTTTTTGTACATAGAGTTGTGAGGATTTAAAGAAACATTTTTATGTAGCTTTTAAAAGTTTAATCTCTCTTATGGAATTATTTAAAACTTTAATCCCAAAAGAATGGATTCTTTAAAAGCTTAAATGGTCAACTAAATGATTTTATTACATTAAATACATACTTGAGTTAAAATTACACTATTTCAATTTTATTGTTTATTAATTATTTTGTTGGTTTTCCAATAATGTCTCCCACGTCAAAGCAAAGCATTTTCCATCTCCACACATTAAAGAAAAGCACAATCATGGTGAGTGGAGGTGTTTGATGTAGTTAATATCAAACTAAAATTTATATGTTATAGTCATTGATTGATATGTAAAGATTATACCCATCTTGTCAAACAAACTCTATGACTGGGTGAATTGAATTTGTAGATTGATAGGTGAAGATTATACTAGTCTTGTCAAACAAACTTTATGTATGAAATTGGATGAATTTAATTTTCAAAGTCTACCGATCTAATTGAATTTCCACTCATACATTCATGATTTTGGCTTGCACTCTACGTAAAGTATTAATGGCTCGTGTTATCACTGTTTCTCATTCTTTGAAGAACTTTTTGGATTTGGATTAATATTGTGTGGCTCAAGATGGGACTATATGAGATCCTTCCCATCATCATTAAATATTTCTCAGTTTTATATAGACTTCAGATAGGACTATCTGAGATCCTTTCCATCATCATTAAATTTTTTCTAGTTTTAGGTAGACTTTAAATGCAATAGGCAGATTGCCAATGAACCTTATCATTTCCTTAACTTTCATACAAATTCATGATATATATATATATATGGCCAGTTCCTACTTACTTGCATTAATGGCATGAAGCGTAACCCATAATCCATCGTTAAGAGCGTTGGGAAATTCGGTGGTGTTTTGCAGATCAAAGTGACATGTTTAGCTTATCCTTCGGTTGTATTGTCCAGGATCCCTCCTTTAACCCGTCTGACAGGAACTAGCTTCAGAAATGGAGGGTGTAGGAGCCCTAGGAAATTGTCAACTATTTCTTCTTTTGGTGGAAGGTCTGAGAAAATGGGGGTTCTTAATTGATGATGTCGATTATTTGATAATGCTAGCCAAATACCTGACATAAGGGCAAATGGCACACATGGAATCCTTAACAATGTTTATGTGCCTCTTGGCTTTATGTTATTTATTCCTTTTTCATTTGTTGGGAGAGGGCGATCAATCACGCAGATCCATTCATTCAGTCATTTGGAACTCCTCTTCATCACCTGGTGGCGACCGCTGTTGTAACACTATCCCCACCATTTCCATAGATTTTTTTGTTAAAAATATCCCTTTTATCTACATCTACTGCTAGAGGTAATGAAAGGTCCACACGCTACCCAGAAGTGGAGAATATGTGCCCCATGTCACATTTATTACTGAACGAATGTGGGATATGCTAGTCCGAGCTCTCAACAGTTCTCAAAATAAGGCCATCATATAAGATCCACTCATACAACCCAACAAGAGATATGTTCTAGGGTTTCTACACAAAAAGGATCAGTGGTGTTCAGTGCAGAGCGAGGGTTATCAATGAAGCCGTTGTACTGTGGAAACATAGAGTATGAGGCTCGACAGTCAGAGATTGAGTGATGTTATTTTAACCAAAGGCATGGTTTAAACAAGATGAGTGCAACTAACTTACAAGGCAAGGCAAGGCATGAGGCCTTTGTATGTAGTGGATAATGACAAATATTGATTGCACACTCATCAAATAAATTACAACTTAATGAGTATCACTCTATCACACTTTGTTGTTCTTGAAAATGGTTCTTGCAGTATGCATATATATCATTTCATATATATAATTTCAACGTATTATAGTGATTTGAGTTTTTGCAGGAAGCTTGAGAACGCTTTTTACAAAAGATTCATGGGAAGGAAAAATACATGCTAGATATAATATTAGATATAAAATATTAGAGTTAACCAATTGAAAATTGATCTAAAATGAATTTAACACCTTGATGACTTGACTATTATTTAAAACTGAGCTACTTAAAGGAATTTTTTTTTTTTTAAAATCAAGCATGATGAATCAATTAGATGTCTGAGATGGATTTTCCATTCCTGAGTGTTAAAACCTTGATGCATTTATAATTTTTTTTTTCTGACTTGGAATTTTCTTTCAAGAAGCGTACGAGTTGAATCAAGAGAAACAACTCTTAATGATAAAGCAAGTTGAAAAGACTAAATAAGTATGATATGATGCTAAGTGGCTTGAATCCATGTCTGGCAATGGAGAGTAGGCAATAAAGAGGGCATTTAACCGCTTACTTGATTAGGTGAAATTGAGCAGAGAAACGAGTATCCCAAGATGACATTATGACAGGCAGGTTAGATTTTAAAGAGGATAGGGTACGAGTCATTTATTAGCTGCACTGAACTAGGGTGGGAAACATTTACAAGGAGGTTATCTCTATGGTGAGCATGTTGCATCTTTCAATGCATGCAGTTTAGCAGTGTAAAGCTTTACTAAATATGATTGATGTTTTCTCCCTGGAAGTTAGGTTTTTGATGACAGGGATGGATATGGAAGACTTTTGGTGTTCTGCAGGTCGAGTGGGCTCCAGAAAATATGTGTCCAGTCACTTTTTTGCGACAGTTTCAATCCATTAATGGTCGGATGGGTTCCAAGTTTGGATAGGATTCTAATTGCATATACAGTAGTTTCAAAGTACTGTCCCATATTATGAGGCTTTGCAAATCGATTGAGACTATATTAGGGATTCTGCCAGTGTTGCTTATTGCAGAAATGAAATTTGATGATTTAAAGATTTTACGGTCGTATTTTAAGTCCTAAATTTATCTTTTAAGTGGGCTCTGGAATTCAATATTCCATGTGGCATCTACAGCTGGTGGGTAGATTAATGCTCAGACGGTGATAAACAACAATGATGAAAACCATAATTCAGGAGGAATTATTTCAAAGACTTCACATTTCTCAGGGATATATGAGGAAGGAGGTTACATTATTTTAGATTCTTGAGTTCAAAATAGACTTTGAAATGATACATGAATGTTCAAGCCGTATGTTACAAACTTTGGGTGAACGAGTAGAGATATTTTACACTCATTTTCTCATCCGTAAATTTTTGTTTGGGGCAGGCCCATGTATTCATTAAGTGATTCCCAGGGATTATCTAAGATGCAAGATGCCCGGCTCGTCTGCATCCCATGGTCATCCCCACGAAATACTAAGAGTCCAGTTGTGGTTTTACTTTGATCATGACCATAATGACCTGTGGAGTTGCTTCCTCCAAAGCTCTTCGTGAAAGGGATTGCAATATTCAGGAGCATTTGAGAACCCATGTACATTTGACTAATTGTATTCATTTGAAGAATCACATCCACATGTAGAAATCAATAGTCATGTTAGCCGAGAGCTCACTTATGAAGGAGATAATTCTTCTTCAAATATTGAGATCACTCAGGGATCCTTCTACAAGCCCATCATGTAACTCGCCCATAATTGGTTCTTTGATGAAGTGACTAGAAAAGGAAGTCACAAATCAAAAGAATGATTTCGGGGGTGTAATATCTTTGGGTGGAGAGCTAAGGAAAGAGTTAAGAAGAGGGTTTTTTACTTCCCCTCTTTCACAAAGTGATACTCTGATAAAAAATACAGGTAGATTTCATGTAGGTACAGAGGATGACTCAACCAAGAAGAAGAAATGAAGTGGAAGTCGAAGCAAAGGAATTGTAGATCTTCATATAGGTAGAATAAATAGAAATATAGAAAGGAGTGAGAAGGGAATAGGAGATGAGAATCAAAAAAGTAATTCTAAGATGTCAAGGTTGGCCAATGTAATAGAGAGGCTTTCAAGGGATGGCTACAATTTAGGTGGACAATCGAAAGATTTTATTTTGCAGGATGATTTAGTTGCTGGTAATATGCTTGTAACAACTCAAATTGAATTGCAAATGAAAAAAAAAAATCCCAGTGTTGTGGGTGGTCAAGCCCAGGTTTCAGGTTTTGAAACCAGGCTCTGATACCATGTGCAAGGCATGTCCAAACAGAGCCTTATAAAACATAAATTTAAATATAGAAATGCTATCATAATTTTTATAAAACATAAATTTAAATATAGAAATGCTATCATAATTTCTTTACTGTTCTCTATTCAGCATAATAACAATTCAATGTTCAACATAATTTAAAATGACCACCATGATAATGAATAAAATATTCAACATAATAAAAAAATGAACAACATAACAATAATGAACACAACATAATAATGATAATAAATACCTCAAACTGATGTTTTTCTCCAACTCTACCTAAGATGAAGCTCTTCCCAAAACTAGAAAACCTCCCAGCCAGCTAGGAACAACCTATCTGGCTCCCTAGCCCAAGGATTTCTTATAGTTTCCCTACCCCCGAGCTCAAAATTCCCAGCAACAGGTGCCCCTTGTGAAAGTCCTCAAGCAAGCTACCAGTAAAACCAGAAATACAGATGCAGT
>CBVK0103184525.1:0-15591 GCA_900067695.1 Picea abies | reverse complement strand
ATATCCAAAATAAAACATGTTGTCCAAAGATCCATGAAGTCAACTGTCATAAAACAATATATAACATAAAACAAAGCCATATTTCTCAGTCTGTGACGCAACCCTTCCTTGGTTGTTGTTGTCACCTCTTGATTTTCCTGAATTTGCCTTTGGCTATGCAGAGCCTCTAGGCTTAATCTTGCTAATCACGTGGGAACCATCGTCTCTCAAATGCATCTGGGAAGACACAGATTTATCAGAGTCATTGGAGGGTGAGGAAGGGGCAGCAGTGGATTTTCCTTTATCAAGTGCATGGTGGGCTTCAGTCTTCAATCTCTTGCTAGCATAGGAGGATTTCACTAGCGAGTGGTTAGGGGCAGCTTGGACAATGGGGTTCAAAGGTGGAGGAGCAGGCAAGGACAAGTTGGGCCAACCACGATGTTGGGAGACTGTCGGGTGGACAATCTCCTGCCATCCATCATTTTTAGGGACCTCAAGTTGTAAGGAGACATGAGGAGGTACAGGGATATCAGGGGCTTGTGGGGATTGGAAAGGAGGCCTTTCAGGCCTAGGTTGGACTATTCTCTACCCAATCTAATCAAAGAATCTAGCATGAAACATTTAGCCAAGCTCTTCTGAATCGGCGTCAAAATGTATAGAGAATCTGGGCCTTCTTGGGCCTCAGTTCCAGTTACCTCTACCTCTGTTTCCTCAGCCATGGCTTCCTCGACTGAAAAAGCACATCCTACATGTGTAATCGATTAGAAAATAGTCTTTTAATTAACCATGCATGACAACTCTTAAAAATATGAAATGGATTTGGCTCAAAATGTATCAGGCTCATGCAATCCAATCCATACAAATTATTTTACTGTTAATCAACGAGCAAGGGGGTGAAACAGGGTTCAGGGATACATGAGGGATTTGTATTGAACGAAATTATGATATAATGAAAGGGGAGAAGACATGGTCACTACTCAATGATAACAACAATCAACTGTAAGCAAACTAATAAAACCTCACTGCAATCCTCACAGGATACTGCCACTTCCATCCAATTTAACCAGAAATTCCCTTGACTGTAATCGATCTCAGAACAGGGGGTGAAAAAAAATGGAATGGGAAGGTGATAGGATTTGTAATTAGCGTAAAATGAGATAATGGGAGGGGAGGATAACGATTATTGTTCATGAAATTAATCATGTGATCCATAAAACATTCTGCAGTAAGAATAGATGCACCAACCAACAATCATCGTGAACGAATAACAATCACTATGTACTTAACTAATTCATTGTCCAATAATCAAATATCCAACACAGTGCCATCACAAAATAGTAAGTATCCCACATAATTTGTAAGAGGTTATGTTCCCTTCATTCACACATTCTGCATTTTATAACAATTTACGAATAGTATCCAATTCTAATCTGTAAATATCCAACTCAACCACTACCCATGCATTTCTTCAATCTACAACTATAATAAAAGTCATGTTTTCAAAACAATAATGAAGTCACTATTATTGCAATAGAGCCCATCAAAATGCAATGATATCCGTTAACATATATATGCAGTAACCAAAATAATCAAGTCCAAATTGTCACCCAAATGGCAATTAATCATACAACCAACAACCATCATTTAGACACAAGCTATGCACAAAGTAATTTGCCCAAGCAATGTAGTTCTGCCACTGTAAAAGAAAAACAATTCAATGTGACTTAAAAGCTAGGCCACCTATCCACCGTGACCATCATCAAAAACATGCATGTTTTAACACGTGATTGATTGCAATAAATAAACATGTTTAAAATTTCTGTTAGTGCCCCTGAGTGTGCAACCCAAGCTATCCATACTACACATGGTGCGCAGCTTAAAAATGAAAATTTACCCTCAATCCAACTAATTTTTCTTTTGAAGTTAATTTTCACGTTGCACTTAAATGCAATATATGTAACGCAATAATAAAATTTGTCTAGATGAAATCCATGTATTATGTGTGTCTTCAAATAATAAAACAACTAAATTTCCTTTTAAAGTTGAAACGCTATTTGTGGATGAAAAGATAATAATATCTTACACGATACTAGAGGCAGCATAAAGTTGAAACGGCTTGTGGATGAAAAGCTTCTGTCACAAGCTGTTCGTCATTAGATAAAGACCACCAGATTTGATAAAATCTGTTATGACATATACAGGAAGACCACCTGTCCTTGTACCGGAAGTTCACACAGAGGAGAAGAATACATTTGCTAATACCTTATATAGTATACATATGCAGAAAATCATTCAGAATCAATATCTGCTGCTGCAGCAACAATAACTCCTCAAATCGATTGCAACTCCAACACCTTGAATAATCATTGCGCTCAACCCATATATAAATTTGAAGAAGTTGAATGGGAAAAAACAGTAATGCTGCAGACCCTCAAATTCTCTACAGCAAGTACCATTTAAAGCACTGATAATACTGCTAGCGGCATTACTGATCCATACTGCTTGACTTCTCTCACCTTGTTTAAAAGCTTCATTATTTTCATATATTTGATCTATAATGCTTTTCACAGTAACAACATTACGTTACATGCTTTTTCTTCTTGTTCAAGCTTTTGAATGAAATCATGGATATAACTCTGTTTATTGGCCGCTATGCCTTCGATCTCAACTTCTCCCCCTCGACTCCCGACATTGCTATTGTTAGTGTTTTAGATATATTTTCTCTCAGAAAAGAGCCATCGTCACCCCTTTCGATTTCGATCCCCGCCTTCAATTCCGTGGCTATTAGCCGGGCATTGAAGCCCTGGTCATATTGAATGGGCAGGATTATGAGGGGTATTCCGAAGCTCAGTGACTCCATGGTGGAGCTCCATCCTCCGTGGCTCAGAAACCCACCGACCGACGAATGCGAGAGGATCCGTACCTGAGGTACCCAGCCCTGGACGACAAGCCCCCGGTCCTGGGTTCGAATCTCGAATTCCTCGGGAAGGAGTCTCAGCGGATCGTCTCGGCCACCGTCAGAATACAGCGGGAAACGAAGACACCGGAGGAACGGGAACCCGCTCGCCACCAATCCCGGCGCCAGCTCGTGGATTTGGTCTATGGACAAAAATACCGAGGCCGAATGACACAAAGACGACCGAGGCCGCCTTTTGCCGGTCCAGCGATTTCAGCAGATCAGAGCCCTCGCTGCCGTCGGCGCCGGATGTAAATAAATGTTCATATTTATTTATTTTTTTATGAATGATAAGTGATGATTGTTTCTCCTTAGGTTGAGGGAATGCATTTAGTAAGTTTAGAGATTGTAAAACACATTCGGAAGAGTCTATTTTCCTTCAAAGAGTCTTTTTATGGGCATAAGCATTATTAATCAAGTTTTGAAATAAAATTAATAATTTATGAACAGTAGACATTAAATCTTATGTAGCATAAAAATTTGTGCATAAACATTTGGAGAAATACACAGAAAATATGGATAGTGTTGAGGAGAAAGAATGTTTTATTCAGCTCAAGAAAATTCAGAACTATTACAACAGCAAATAGCATCAGCTTAAAACACGGACTTTCACTGGTTTTAGCAAGATTCTGCTCTATACAAACAGTCTCAGACTATATCTAGAAAGGGCAGCCATGACTATACGTCCTGTATGGCCCGGGACAACCAACAATCCTTCACAAATAGTCACCATTCTGCATAGAAAATCGTGCCAAAAGAAACTGTATGAAATAGAAGATAAAAACTCAACAAATGTGTATTGGAAATTGTGCCAACCTCGATTTATGTGCCCTCCCTTTGTTTTACATCCAGCGTAAAAAATTGTATGACCTCCTCCTCTGCAGTGGTAAGGACGGTATTAATGGCTGCAAATTCTCTTGGTTGGGCACGAATCCTTGGGAGGCTGTATTAGTGTGCCCTCCTTCTCCTAATGAGCTTCATTTTATTAAAATTTCAAATGTAAGTGCCCTAACCCTTGGTCTTCCAATGAGATTGACGGTCAAGATTAGATCTTACTCTCATGAGATCAACAGTGGCGACTTAATCATTTGTTAAGGTCAATTAAGTCATTAAATTGACCCATATCATAAAGTTACTTTTACATTAAAAAATAAAATACCCAACTTTATAAAATCACTTTATAAAGTCACTTTATAAAGAAGGTGTGTTTTGTCACTTCCGCATGTTGAGCACTACCAATGCAGAAGTACCTCCAAGCTACCAAATTTCAACACTCCCTCTTAGCAAGAGAGGTACTTATGGTATCACCACCAGAATCTGTCTCCATCTCATCAGTTGCCATAGTTTCTCCCTCTGTACTACAAGTCTATGCTCCCTCTGAACAGGAATCCACTACTCCCATTGCACTGGAAGCCTCTGTTGTACCACGAACTAAAGACATGCTCCTAGGAGATTGCACACTCTCTTGAGAATCCATCTGTGTCGACTCATGCATGTTGAGTCCTCTGAGAGTCTCGAAAGAAGAATGAGTCCCTAGTATCAACTATTTCTCCCATGCTACCTGCCAACTCTCTGACACAGAATCTCAGTCCAGAAATCCACTGGCTAACACAGGTCAACCTAACAACCTGTACAGACCCTCATACCCGACACCAAGCATTGCTATTGTGTCAATAGCTGCTCCTACAGGATATAAAAAAAACATGTCCACAGTAGAAGACAACTCCAAATCCATTCTCATCTAAAGTTGACACTAAGAGAAAATTAACAGTCAACTTGGGAATATATAACACCTCGTAAACCTCCAAAATACCTCCTGACTCTAGTTGGAATCTCACCCTTCCAACCCCCTTTACTACAAGTTGTGGGCGGCCTCCACAATTTACTCTGTAGTCTGAGTCTATCTCTGTAAGATCGAGGAAATTTGACCTCAACCCAGTCATGTGCCGAGAAACTCCACTATCCACAAACCATGACTCAATGTCCTCGAACGCTAGGCACCCACTGCCCACGGGACCAGTCATGAGAGAGAATGCATTCTCATATCTCTCAACAAACTCTACAACCTCTGTTGAAGTTGATACCTCTCATTTCATCTTCTTCTTCTTGTTGTTCGGACATTGTCTAGTGTAGTGGCCAGTCTTGTGACATGCAAAGTATCTCACCTTGCTCATGTCATTCTTCTTTGCATTTCCCTTTGCCACAAGAGAAACGTTATTGCCATCTGCACCATCCAATGTCTTTTCCTGATACCGCGCCCGGATCTCGTCCTGCGTAAAATCATCCCACAATCTTCTCTAGTCATGGAGCTTCTCTCTCCCCACCACACACTTCGAAAAAACCTCCCACTCCTTGATGAAGATTTTGAGGGATATCCGCACCAACCCTGAGTCAGGAATGAATTCTCCAACAGTTGTCAACTCATCATTCACATGTGCAACCCGAATGAGGTAGGTGGACACACTCTCTCCTTTGGCCATCCTAGCACCATGGAGCTTGTCCCGGAGATCCATTTTTCAGTTCTCGTTCTTTTCCTCATACAGACTTTTCAATGCATCCCACATTTCTTTGGTTGTCTTCTTCTCAACCAAATGTGGAATAAGGTGGTCTTTGGCCCCGTCCAAGATGATTCTTTGAGTCTTGGCTTCCTTCACCTCATGAACATCAAGAGCTATGGGATATGAAGCGGGTACATGCACGATGGTGTTTGCAAACAACTATAATTTGTTTTCCTTGAGAACACTATTGATTCTAACCTTCCACTGCAGGTAGTTGGAGATCCCCTCCTATCTTCAAATCTGATGCTGGAAGTCATCTTTGTCCTCCTAACATAGAACATTTTTTTCCTTTCTTCAAACTAATGCTTCAGCAAATCACTTGTTGTCCCAAGTGCCAAAGCTTCCCACTGAACTTCAAAGCACCTGCTCTTATGCCATGTTAAAATACATCTTATTTCAATATCAAACTTACACTAAATTAGATTCCAGCCTCCTATAAATATCCAACAGCCATACCAATGTTCTTTATGGGTTGAAGCACTATTAACCAAGTTTTGGAATAAAATTGCAACGGAAATAATTTATGAACAATAGACATTAACTCTCATTTGGCACAAAATCCATGCCTAAACACTTGGAGAAATACACTGAAAATATGGACAGTTTTGAGGAGAAAGAATGTTTTATTCAGCTCAAGGAAATTCAGAACTATTACAACAGCAAATAGCATCAGCATAAAACACAGACTTTCATTGGTTTTAGAAAGATTATGCTCTACACAAGTAGTCCCAGACTGTATCTAGAAAGGACATCCATGACTATACTCCTTGTACGGCCCAGGACAACCAACAATCTGTCACAAGCAATCACCATTCTGCATAGAAAATCGTGCCAAAAGAAACTGTATAGAACAGAAGATAAAAACTCAGCAAATGTGCATTGGAAATCGTGACAACCTATTGTAGAATGGCAGCCTCTATTTATGTGCCCTCCCTTTGTTGTACGACCAGCTTACACAGTTGTACAGTCTCCTCTTTTGTTGTTGTAGGGACTATATTAATTGTTGCAAATGTTCTTAGGTTGCATGCCAATCCCACTCCTTGGGATGCATGCCAAAACCTCTACGTGGTATCTCTTCCTCCAAACCAACATTCTTCCTTGGGATTCGTGTCCCTTCACCTTCCCTCAACCTCTCCTCAAAATTGCACCCTCCTTCTCCTAATGAGTTTCATTTTATTAAAAATTTTAATGTAACTTCCCTAACCCTTGGTCTTCCAATGAGATTGACGGTCAAGATTAGATATTTCCCTCATGAGATTAGTGGTCATGACTTAATCATTCGTTGAGGTCACTTAAGTCATTAAAGTGACCCATAACATCATAAAGTCACTTTTACATTAAAAAATTGAAAGACCCATCTTTATAAAATCATTTTATAAAGTCACTTTATAAAAACATATTATAAAGTTACTAGGAGAAGGTGTGCTTGGTCACTTCCGCATGCTGAGCTATGCCAATGCAGAAGTACCACAAAGATACCAAATTTCAACACTAAGTGCCCTTTAGCCTTGATGATTACCACCCTACAAACTTAACACTATCTATTCACTAGTCCCTAACCACTATATCACTACCCCCTAATACACGTAACCCTTAAACCTTAAAACATATAACCATATAAACCCCCTAATGCATGTAACCCTTAAACCTTAAAACATATAACCCTATAAACCCCTTAGCATGTCCATCCCTCTTAATCCCTAGTACATGTAACCCCCTTACCCCTAATCGACCTTATAAACCCACAAACCCCTTAAAGAACATGCCCTAACCACTAGGACCCTATTAATTGCTAACCTTTATATCCCAACTCACCCCTATTAACCTTAACCCCAAACCCCTACAAAACAACATACCCCTCATAAATTGTAATCACTCATATTATAATCACCATAAACCCACATATCCCTAATCAATTATATTATTGTTACATGTGTCGTGAAAGATGAGTAATCTCCTCATGTGAATCATATTTTCCCTACCTCAAAGTGATGTTTAGGCAATGGAAATAATGCTTATATGTTGTGTCCCCCTTGGAATTGAATCAAGGGAGACTCAATCATTAAGGGGGAGCCTATTAAAAAATGAGTTTTGCATTGTATTTGGTGCATTTACTTGAGCTTATATTGTGTATTATATTTAGGGTTCATGGATTTTTATGTATGACTTGATATTTTACACTTTTGTATTTAGAAGATTGTATGCACGTGAGTTGTGAGTTGGTGGAGATGAGTTGTAATGTTCGCTTTAATGGCATCTATATTAATGATGTGGCATTTGTGTCCCCTTTAGCGAGATATGATGTTGATTTATGTTCCATTTCCTATGATCATGTGAGATGGGTCCACTTGGTTGAGAGCATGTATATATGTTATGCACATTAGAGTTATGCACATTCCTATTCATTCATTGAATTCTTGAAGAGATGATACGTGCATAGTATAAGAGACTCTTTGCCCCTTTTCCCTCCACATTCCTATTCATTCATTGAATTCTTGAAGAGATGATACGTGCATAGTATAAGAGACTCTTTGCCCCTTTTCCCTCCAAGAGATGATACGTGCATAGTATAAGAGACTCTTTGCCCCTTTTCCCTCCATGACTGAGGGAGACTAACTTATGTAAAAAAAAAATGTATTAATCCATGTTGGATCTAGATTCTATGGACATGGAAAAATGCCTCCATCGACTACACCAATTTACCTGAGGAAAGTATCCAATTAGACCTTTCCCTATTTGGAATGAAAAATCTTTGAATTCTAGCCTAGCTACTATTAGCTACTATTAGTATTTTAAAATATTTATTTTTTTAATTCTTACGGATATCTTAATATAAATTATTTTTAGTACAACTTCCTAACTAGAAATTAACACAACAATTTCAATAAATATAAAATTAGATGAAATAAAAGCAAATATAGAAAAAAAAAAAATAAATATATATATATATTAAAAAAATAAAAAATAAAATAGTTTGTGGAATCATCACTTATATAAATTTCAAATAGTTGACTATAAACAAAGGTAAGCCTACCACTTAAAATAAATCTATGATTTCATATCTCATATCCTTTTGTTAGCAACATTAATAAAAAAAAAAAATATATATATATATATATATATATATATAATAAAAAATAAAATAGTTTGTGGAATCATCACTTATATAAATTTCAAATAGTTGACTATAAACAAAGGTAAGCCTACTACTTAAAATAAATCTATGATTTCATATCTCATATCCTTTTGTTAGCAACATTAATTAGCCTAAGATAAAAACATAACAAAACCCTACAACTATAACATCCAATCTTATAGTGATTCTAGAATATATGAGTAGTAATGAATAGTCTTGGCCTACGAATGCATCGAAATCAATTCTCAAAAAGGTTGGCGAACAAGCTCATTCGTAATCAATTCTCAAAAAGGTTGGCCTACAAGCTTCTCATTTAACAATAAAATACTTTACAGTGCCAAGAAAAAACCCCTCTCTTACTAACTCCCATCCTAATTAAACAAAAATGGGATATAGGAAGTTGAATTGTTTTATAGGAAGTTTAAATGTTTTAACTTCCTCACCCTTCATATTCTCCACTTAACTTGTGGAACTTTTACTTGCTATTTTTCTTTTACATAGCTTTTCACATCATCTCTCCAAGCATTAAAAACCTTTTGAATATTATTGACTTGTGGAAAATGATGTTCTTCTGGAGCTTTAAATAATGCAATATTTCATCCACCTTTCCTTTATTATTCTCCGACTTTCATAGAAATAGTTTAAAAAAAAAGGTATTTCCATTGTTAGGATCTTTATATAGTATTCCATGTGTGCTCTATCGATGCAAGGGATTGATCTAATTGCATTTTTCTTGTTGAATTCCTACTTCCAAACTTTGTGCAACCTCCTCCTAACTCATGGAAACTATCACACAAATCAATGTTTGAAAGATTACATGTATGCATAAATTACTGGACACAATTTATCACAATACTCAAGCTATTCTTTAATGTTTCTCCACTCCTAGAAAGAATCCTTCCATAATTTGATATTAATGTCAATGCTAAGGAGTTCCCTTCGATTTATATGAGGAATTTCAAGAGTGTCCCCAAGATCAACTCGACACGCCTTTACAAAGTTGAATTGAATTTGTATTCACTTGGTGTATCATCCATCCATGCATCTGATTGTAAATAGTGAGCACATCCTAAAATTGCCACTGAAGGAGTTGAACTTGTTTATAGAAATCTATCTATTATGGGTTTAACTCATCATGAACCTCAAGTGCATACTCAATAAACTATGTGAGATAGTGTTGATTGACTCTATAGTGATCCACTTGATTTTCTAAGAGTTCCACTTATGCTTTTTATTTTTTTTATCTCTTTGGCCATATCACTAACACTTGATACAATGGCCTAGGTGAAAGCCACTCTAACATAGACTACAGCCACATGATATACATCTTTGGTGTGTATTAAAATGGTTTATGTAGTGACTACCAATTCTTTATCCATAGTGTGTTTTCTCTTTTTATGTGTTTACTTCATTATTTCCTCAATTGTTTTCATTTCATCTTCAGCGTCATCTTTTTTTTCTATATCAACTTCAGTCTAAGACTCATCTTCTAATTTTTTCATTTCTTCTATATCTACTTTTGTCTTTTCTTATGTTGCAACCTGAGATTCAACTTCATCCTTTTTCTTTCCAGCTAGCTCCTCATTAGCTTTCCTATTATCTTGTTTTGTTTAATCATGTTGTCCCATTCTTCTTTTGTAATGTCCCTTTCCAAGTGAGGACTCCAAAGAGGAGGGCTTAGTAGTCTAAACATCCCCTTTAGACTATAGACAGGAAGAAATAGGGAAAAATGTTCATTTGATGTCATTTCACTAGGGAAACATTAAGTGACTAGGTAGAAAAAGGTAATTAAGCGATTAAGTGAATATTAAATCAAAAAACTTAGGAAAATCGCTTAAGTGAAAATTTAACGAAGAATTAAAGTTTGAGTGGATATTAGGAGAGTAAAAGAGACCTAATGGATCATTATTGGTGATTTTAGAATTGAAACCAGAGCTCTAAGGAGAAACTTAGATTCAGGAGAATTTGAGGATACTTATGGATTCCAGGAGGAAGACACCGATGGATTGGATTCAGTGTTGAGAGACACACCCTATCCAGTCAGGGAGACCACATAGGTTTTACATTGCTTTCATTATAGATCTACACTCAGATTGAGCATGGAGATCAGAGATCCAACTCCAGCAGTCAGATTCCAGCGTGAGTTCTAGAGGAGACATCAGAGGTAAAGTGGGTTGCTCTTCCTCAGGAGGCCTAGTGAACCTAAACCCTGAGAACCCATTTGAGATCAGGGGAAGGCACTTCATTTGATCCATCCAGCACATTTTTTGAGCCTTCTATCCATCAACGTGTCACATTCAGTCAGTGGAGTTGCAGTGTATTTGACAGACAAAGGAGAGATCACAGATTCTTAGATATACTCATCCAGAGGTCTAGCGATCCAGATTCCTTCCGACCCATTGGAGAGGGAAGTAGGGTGCTCCATTTGAGACATGTTCCATCAGATTCAAACGGTGGAATATAATTGGGCAACTCTTTCAGTGTTAGCCAGCATGAGGGTATTCCCAGAAGTTGGACAGATTTCTTCTGGCAGTTACAGAGAGATCTAAGGGTCTAGCAGTAGCAGATCCATATAGGGCGAGTCTTCTAAGGAAGAAGGTGACTTCATTGGGATAGATCTCATCAAATTTGGAGGAATCTTGCTCGTGCATGCATCAGATTCATCTTCACTCAGCAGATCCAACGCTGCATGCAGCAGTAAACCCACGCATATGATGGATCGGGCTTGCATGACAACGATCTAGCGATACATGTTAGTTCTAGGTATTGTTCCATGCTTTTACTAGTATTTCAGTATAGATCTAGTCATTTGAAGGTCTAATTGAACATTGGTTTGGTTATTTTTAGATGCATGCAGACTGTGTGTGAATTTTTATACATGCATGGCATTATTGTAATTGATTGACTATTCAATATATCTTAAACAAGTTGTTCCACCTTAAACCACGTGAAAAATCACCACACATGTTAAATTCAAGTTATCAAACGTAGTTAGAAACATAAATAAACCATTTAACCACCCAAAGAGTATCAGATCTGCGACATACAGGGTAAGTAGAGAGTTAATATCCAGATCTACGGCTTTGGAATATTACAAGTGGTATCAGAGATTTAGTCCTACAAGCCTGTGACTAAAGTTTCCATGAGTTCAGTAGAGAACCCAGGGGGCCATGAGCATATAGGTGACGAATTTGTCACTTACAGCAGGCACAAAGAGAGGATAGGACCAAGATCATATTATTCCCCCTTTCCTCACAATTTAGAGGAAGAGGAAGAGGCATGGTGGGAAGCATAAAGAAGGTCAGATGAGGAAGAAAGAAGGGCAGAGCATGAGGCAGGGCGTGAGGCAAAGCTTGAGGCAGAGAGGAGGATTGGAGACTGATATAAAAATCCAGAAGGAAGTGGAAAAGCACCCATGGACCCAGAAGCATCCTTCATGCAGGTTCTTAAAATTTTGTTGATCAGTCACCAAGCCATGACTCAATCTTTGGTACAAATGGCAAATAGATTGGCTATAGGGAACATTTCAGGAGAAAATTTCCTCCATGCAGCACAGGGGAACTCAAGGGAAGGTAGTAAACCCCATTCACCTACTCGCACCTACACATCATCAAGTAGGATTCCCAGGCCGCTATTCCCTAGCTTTCATAGGGTACTTCCAGCAGCAGCACAACAGCCAGTAGCACAGAGACCGGCCACACAAGTAGAGGATATTGCTAATTATAAGAGAGAGTATGTAGCCCTAAGGCCAAAGTTCCATAATGACATGAATTTAGTAGATTATTGCATAATTAGACTCAGGAACTGTCCTAGAGATCCTTAGAGGGGAGGACAATAGCAGCACTAGGGACATAACATGGAGTTCATTCAGAAAGTAGGGAAACTCACTATACACTCTTCTGATGGATCACCCATATGTGCTGCCAGATATTGGGTACAGAAACTTGACACGTACTACAAGCTCAACCAGATGACAGAAACTGAAGCCATTAGTTTCACTACTTTGCATTTGGAGGGAGAGGCCCACAAGTGGTGGCATCATGGACTGGTGATATTGGGTCATAGTCACATCACCTCATATAGGGAGTTCATAGAGAGACTTATGGACAAGTTTGACAAGAGGGATCAAAAGATCCATTTCAGGGACTTAGACCAGTTGAGACAAACTGGTACACCTGATGCATTTATCACAGAGTTTCATAGAATAGCCATGATAGTGACAGACATTCAACAGCCTAGATTAATCATGATTTTCACAGAGGGTCTCACAGAACCCTTGAGAGGATGGGTGAAGGCCTATAGACCTCACACACTACAGGATCCCATCCTATGCACTAGATATCTAACAGACTCAGTGTATAAAACCAAAACGTTTTCCAAACCATTTGTTCCACAAAAGGACTGAAATAGGAAACTATTCCAGAGAGAGTGGAAGGGTAAGGAGAAGTTGGATGATGATATGAGGTGTGAGATTATGAGGAAGAAGCTATGCTTCAAATGCATATATCCATGGGTCCCCGGCCACAGGTGCATGGGAAAGGGACAAATCCACTACATTGAGGTTGCAGCAGACAATGATGAGGAGGAACATTACATTCAGGTACAGGACAGTGAGTCCACTAGCTCAAAGGAGGAGCCATTGCATGAGGAGGAGCATCCTCCAAGGAGACCACCGACACGGTAGGGACAAGCCACTGGTAGAGCCACAGCCTCACGAGAAGGCTAAGAGATGAGCACCAGTGAGGGAAGGATTCATAGCGACCCTTGCTAGAGTCCCTAGGTATGACACACTCAATATTAGAGGGACTATTTAGGGACAGCAGGTCATTTCCTTGATAGATGGTGGGGAAACCCACAATTTCATTGACATTGCACTGGTAGCTAGGAGAGCACTGCAAACCGAGGAGTTTGAGGGTTTTGATGTTGCAATAGTTGATGGTCACATGGTAGAGTGTTTGGATCGAGTTCCAGACTTAGAGGTACATCTGGGAAACTACACAATGAAGGATACATTCTATGCAGTTGACCTTTCTGACATCGATGTGGTATTGGGAGTCCAATGGTTGATCACATTGGGCAAGATTTATACCAATTACCAAACACTTGAGATGAGATTTAGAGACACTAAGGGGAAGAAGATTTTACTAAGGGATATGGTGACAGGGGCACCCAAGACAATGTCATCAAAGAGGATAGAGAGAATCTTCATACATGGGGGAGTAGCATATGCAGCAAAGTGTGTGATCACCACGCAGAGGGATTCAGACGGTCGCCAACAGTATCAGGTAGAGAGCAAGGATTTTTTGAGTCAGCATGAGTAGTTTTTTGGTCCGATGTCACCAGGGAGACCCCCAAATAGAGGGTTTGAGCACACCATTGAGATGGAGATCTTAGCAAATTGGAAATCACACTTGTTAGTATAGTATTCCAAGAATAATTTTGCATGTGATTTATTGGACAAACAGGTACAGGACGACAAGTATAGATTCATAGATGAGGTCATCTTCTATAAATACTGAGTCTACCTTGTGCTCGGATCTAGTCTCAAAAATAAGATATTAGAGGTAGTACACAACTCACCTTTAGAAGACCATCAGGGCTTCTTCAAGCCATGCAGACAGGTCAGGGATATATTCTCTTGGAAGGGTCTCAAGAAGGATATGATGAGACATATCAGCGAGTGTGTGACTTGTCAGCGGAACAAGTTAGAGAAGACACTCCCAGCAGGGTTTCTTCATCCACTCCCTATTCTGAAGAATAAATGGGAAATTATATCCATGGACTTCATTATAGACCTACCTAAGGCTCAAGGTAAGGACTGCATAATTTTAGTGGTCGACATATTGACCAAATTTGCACACTTTTTTGCGATTGCTACAGACTACAGTGTAGTGTAGGTGGCAGAGTTGTTCTTCATAGAGATCTTCAAACTTCACGGGTTTCCACAGAGTATAGTCAGTGACAGAGTCAGTCGGTTCATCAACATATTTTGGTAAGAGTTATTCAGATTGGTTGGTACAAAGTTGAAATTCAGCACCAGTTACCACCCACAAACTAATGGGAAAATTGAGATATTCAACAAGTGGATAGAGGGATACTTGAGGAACTATGTCAGCAAACAATAGAAAGAGTGGGTAAGGTGGTTACATCTTGGAGAGAACTGTTACAACACTACCTTCTACATGTCCATAGGTATGACCCCATTCAGAGCATTATATGGATATGATGCTCCCACTTTGATTGATTTGGTTTTTGGAGACAACAGGGCTCCCAAGGCCAAATATTGGATAGAAGAGAGTCAATATATTCTTAAGGTATTAAAGGAGAATTTATAGGTGGTGTAGAATCAACTAAAGGTGAATGCGGACAGACACAAGATAGAGCGTATCTTTGAGGTTGGGGATTTTCTAATCCTGAGGATACAACCATACAGGAAATCATGTTTGAAGAAGAGTGGGGTAGAGAAGCTTAAACCCTTATTATATGGACCATACAGGGTTATACGCAGGGTAGGTGAAGTGGCCTACGAGTTATAACTACCAGAGGGAAGTCGGATTCACGTGTTCCATGTTTCTTTCCTCAAGAAAGCAGCAGGACAGTTCATTAGCACTTCTGAGGGGATATCTCCTTTGGATGAGGAGGGACGGTTAGATTTGGTTATGGAGGACATATTGGATTTCAACGAGAGAAAATTGAGGATTTGGTTCATCAAAGAGTGTTTGGTCAGATGAAGGGGACTTCCATTAGAGGATGCTACTCGGGAGAGTGGTCATATTTTGCAACACCCTGAATTGATGTTGCTTGAGGACAAGCAATCTCAGGAAGGGAGGATTGTAATGTTTCTGAGTGAGGACCCAAGAGAGGAGGGCTTAGTAGTATAAACATCTCCTTTAGACTATATCCAGGAAGAAACAAGGGAAAATGTTCATTTGATGTCATTTCACTAGGGAAATGTTATAATT
>CBVK0103184503.1:0-30625 GCA_900067695.1 Picea abies | reverse complement strand
TGGTGATGGTTTTGATTCAAGAAGTAAATTGTTTCATATAAGGGCCATTAGGAAACATACCAAGATCGACACATTGATAGATAATGGATCTCAATCTAACCTAATTTCAAAAGAAGTGGTTAAGAAATTGGGGTTAAAAACTAAGATGCATCACAAACCCTATTCACTAAATTGGACAAGCAAAGATCACAAATTGCCCATAACAAATCAATGTATAATAAAATTTGCAATTACATCTAAAGTTTGTGGATGAAGTAATATGTGATGTGGTGCCACTAGAAGCATGTGGAATGGTCTTAGGAAGCCCTTATTTATATGATTGCAAAACAATCTTCTTCAGGGAACATAATCAATATCATTTATTTAAGAAGGGAACTGAATATGTTGTACATGCTCATCATATTAAAGAAAAGCAATCTCTTGTCACAATGGAATAGTTAAGGAAGGTAGCTTATTCAAGCAAAAATGTCACACCTAAATTGGATGATCTTAAGAATGAACATGAGATGGTTGTAGGATGTGAGTTCAATCATACTTTGCTACAAGATAAGTTAATGTCGTGCAAGCTCGTCAAACATATTGGTTCATTTTCAGTCATATTTCTAATATTATCACGGCTATTTTTTTCTACATGGATGGTAGTGGATTCAGTAAGATGTGGACAAGTTCAAATGGATAACAATATGATTTCAGATGTCATGGTTATTATGCAATTGATTGTGATGCGACAGGTGCACATGACATAGTTTAAAGACAAAAGACAAGTGGGGAGGCCTATCCCGCACTTGATGTTTGATTAATATCCTTTTGGAGGACCAAAAGGTCTTAGTGGGGAGGTGTTATCCAAATGGATCCAAAAAGGCCTAAGATTCAAAGTTCTCGGATTCAGACAAAACCAACGCCATCGCGTAGGGCTCATCGTGCTGATTCCAACACTATATTCTTTTTTAAAAATGGACTCCGTATGGTGAAGTTATTGCGATCTTAAATTTTTCCCAAACATGCAAAACAATCAACAATTCGTATTGCTAACGTTAGTAGTACGCCAGCATGACAGGGAAGATGACATCAACATGATGTCATGATGACATCAGCAAGCTAACATGGCAGCACCAAAGGCTAACACGTGGCATACATTTTTGGCGTTTTTAGGGCTAAGTTGGCACAGTATAGATTCAACACGTGCACTGTACTGACGCTGATGTGGCAGCTGCATATGTGGACACATGGCTGTACAAAAGACACATGGCAGTGACATGGCCGTACGGTCCTGAGTTGGCGGACATGTGGGTTCCTCCAGGCGTGACATGTGGCAGGGGTGCTGACTGTGTAGCTGATTGGACTACTGACTAGATAGGGTGATAGTGCGCTAACTGTGTGTACGAGGCCAATCCAGAGGCAACACGTGACCCAATCACAGGGCACCACGTGGCACCCCGAATCAGGCCAATAAGGCATGGTCAAATTTTTTTTGGCCTCCATGAGATTAAAATGCATGACCTCCGGACCAGGCAACGAACTACACACAATGCGCTAATCAACTTGGCAGAGGGGCGGGTCTTGTTAGGGATGCCTTTTGTTTTCCTTTTGTTATGTTATGCACGAGATTTGGGGGGATAAGCGCCCGGTTGGCAGGGCTAGCCTGCCAACCAAGGCGCTGGACCAGAGGCCAGAGATCAAGCCTAACCATTTAGCACCTAGCCACATGGACCTTCATACGACCTGGGATCCAGGGAAAAAGGGTTATTGTTTAACACCTGTCATACCAGTGCTCGACCACATGGCATGCCACGCGACTAGGGCCTGGAGAAAAGGAGCGCGCCCAACATTTTTCCAATTGTGGGTTTTTAACTTTATAATTATATTTTTTTAATGATATTTGGTCTGATATTAATGGATTTTTGCCCAGTTTTGAGGGATTTTGAGCCCTTTTTTAGGCCATATTTTGGGAGGAAGTTGGGATGTGACCCCCAACTGGAAATCTATATAAACAAGGTGTTTTTGACAACCATGAGAGGTTTAAATACAACAAAATGATGAAGAATTTATGAAGTTCAAACCATTTTTATGCAGGGAAGCCATTGATGAAGCGAACTTTGGAGGCCATTTCCGGGAGCTACGCTCAACCTTTTTCAGTGCCGTCAATTGTGTTGGATTCTTGAGGTCGAGCAGAACACAACATGACTAGTTTGTAATCCAATTGATGTACTTTTTATGTACTTTTGAAGCATTAAATATTAATAAGAAAGCCTCCCCCACTTAGACAAAGGCCCAGAGATGTAGGCAACTTTGCCAAACTCTGTTAACAATATTTGGCGTTGTGGTATTGTTTTTGTTAATGTTCATTTTTTGTTCTTCATTCTGTATGATGACTGCCACATTATTTCATTAAATCTTCTTCTTCTCTTCAATTTTTAAATGGTAAATCAACTCATGCAAAATACTTAACCAAGTCTTTAAAAGATCATTTTCGGATCAATAATCCCCCTAGTTGGAAATTACCTTGCAGGGGGGATGATACAGTGACTACATGTGCAAGCAGGGGGTGAAGGAGTTTTTACCCTAGTTGTCAAAAAGAGATCATATTTGCAAGGACCAGTTATCTCACAGAGTACGAGGATTTAATTAACACAAACAACAACCTTACGACACCTCAGCCTGGACTTGGCATTCCAACTTTCGATTTAAATGAGGAGGGAACCTCAATCCTTGATCCTGAATTCCCACACGATGAGATCTGGAACCCATCACATGGAAACAAAGGGAGAAGGCATATGATGGTGGTGGGATGAACCCATATCCATAACTTGGACTTAAATGAGAATTATTATGGGAACAAGGAAGGACCTTTTTTCTTATCGTTCGATGGCAAGAGGCATTGGAAAGAAAATTTCGATGAAGTATGCAGGGTTGTGTAGTATCAACTCCCTACAAAGGAAGTTAGGGGAAGTGGAAAATCATGGGGATATCCAAACAGAAGGGGGGGGAAAGACCCTCCCACATCTGATTCACCTCTGTTCTTGGCCTATATTGTGAAGGGGGTGTTGAGTTGCAATGGATCCACGATAGGGGTATCTCTATGGTTATAAATGAGGAGGGAAATTGCCCCCGATTTTGTCCTCTCATCAGCCAAAACCTAAAGTTTCATCCTCTTGAATCTAGTGCGAAGCTTTTTTGGCAACCCATTCCTACTTTACCTCAATTCTGGCTTGATTTCAAGACCATGTGGAGGAAGCAGAGACAGTCATCCAGCAGGAAATAACTATGAAAATGGAACAGAAAGTGGCACAAGAAACAATTCATTGGGTCTTGGATGTAGGAACATCAAGGGCAAGATACACGAAGTACTGGAAGACAGTGGAAATATTTTGACATATTAAGAACCTCTTGGGTCAAATGTTACAGACAAGTGAAGAGGCCCAGATCACAATGCAACTCCATATGGATGGCCTTCACCTCATGATGTGCAAAGTGTTGGTATGTCTTCCTTCGGCAAGATCAACGGTGAACCCCTCAACTTCGCATAGCACAAAGAATTCATCCCCAGACTAGACTCAGGACCGGTTGGTTAAGCCACTTAGTCCTTGACTCTTGTTCCTAGTTACATGTTCTTTTCTTTTTTGGTTATGAATTACCTTAGGAGATCCAGGCCATGGGCCAGTAGGAAGAAGTAAGTAGGGAGTTTTTTTGTCTTTTTGGAACAAAAATCATTGTATAAAAACAATGACTACACAACATGGTCTGATAAACCTTACCTCCGTTATTGGTATGGTTTCCTAAGTGACAAACCAAAAGTAAAGGAAGATGGTTTGTATGATTTTTTTGACATACTAATAAAAATCTAGTACCATAAGCTTAAAAAAAAAAACTTGATTTTAGTTTATGTTTTAGCTTTATGCGTTTTAGTATATATTTTCAAGTAATTATTTTTCTTCGAAAATTCATTAAACAATATTCCTAGCAAATACTAGTAAGTACTTTTTGGACTTATGATAATTTTGGGAAGTTTACACTATTAGTATTATTTTTAGTGTAAGACACATAATTATCTCATGTTTTGTATTATCTACTTAGCATGACCACAACCTTTTTTATAATATAACCTTTAAACGTTTTTGTGAATAATAATAATAATTACGAAATTATTGTTGTAATAAAAGAGAGTCCCTTGATTGAATACATTAACTTCTTAAACAATAAAATAAGTCTTCTTATCTTTCATCTCTGGGAATACCTTGAATGAAGCATATATAAATAATAATAATAATAATACATTTGTTATTTCTCTGAGCATTGAGTTTTTTTATTCATGTTTCTTACTCCAAATCTAAGTCTTGTATCATGTTCTTATATTTCATTTAGATGTTTACAATGTAAGATGAATTAAAGATGATTCCAATTTGTTTAAGTCTTTGAAAAGGTCTTAGTAAGTTATTATCTTTATTCAAGTTCGGTGGAGGAAGCTGGATGGTAAAGTCATTCTTTCAACAAAGGTCGGGTCTTGTGCTTAAACTCGAGCAAGGACGTGGTCTAGTTATGGAACAAATCTTAACTGGGCCAAGCCCACATACCTTTTGCTTACAAAATGGCAACTTGGGAAGGAGTGATCAACAAGCTATAGGAGAGGGTGAAAAACTGAACGTATAGATCCCTCAACCCTACAGGGAGACTTGTACTAACCAAGATGATTATATAAGAAAATCCAACCTATATGATGTCTATATTTCCCACCCCCAAAGGAATACTACAAAAAATAAGTACCATCCAAAGGGACTTCCTATGGCAAGGAGTGGAAACTAAGAAAAAATGGGCCATGGTGGCTTGGGAGAAGGTTTGCAAGCCAAAATGCAAAGGAGGATTGGGGCTACAAGACCCACAAGTAACCAACGAAGCCTATGGGGTGAAACTCTGCTCTTCCGATCTCACATATTGTATTTATATTTATAAAATAAAATAAAACAAGAACTGTATGGTAGTTTAGTCCCTGCTAAGTAAATTTGGAAATGAAGATGATAGTTAACATCCTACAATTATTCATGATGATTACTGTGAAACATGAATAATATGCTAACAAAGAAATCAACTTCTTAAAAGAATTCGACATAGATTCACAAGGGATGGAGAAAGCCTTAGCTCCATGATGACACATAGTTTATAGTTTTTTCATAACTGGTACTAAACAAAATATCTTACCATTATTTTACTTTAATGTAGCTGCCATATAGTTTTGGGATTAACCTGAATTTTCTTCTAGTTAAACTAAGCAAACCAAATACAAATCTTATTTAAACAATAAACATTTCACATTTTATAATATATATAATATTTTACTATCTTAACATATATATATTAGTGGACGTTAATCATCATCATCATCATAATCATCTTATAAAATATAATACACATTTTAATATATATATATATATATATTATAAAATATAAATTATATACTGTAATTTATATAATATATATTTTAATATATATAAATTTTACTATCTTAACATATATATACTAGCACAGTCACAAATTCGTGGCTGGGTGAACGTCGAAAGGATGGCTTGAGAAACGGTCCAGAGGTGGACGGAAGGAGTTGGAAGGAATTGGCTGGTGAAGGTCAAAGGTTTAGGTTGGCATAGAAAATGAAACTCTAATCACTCATACGTGGCAATCAGCTAGCCACCATAGTAAATTTTAAATATGATTAAGTAAAAGTAATGTGTCCAGAACGTGGTTGGTGAAGGCCAAAGGTTTAGGTTGGCATAGAAAATGAAACTCTAATCACTCATACGTGGTAATCAGCTAGCCACCATAGTAAATTTTAAATATGATTAAGTAAAAGTAAAAAAATAAACATGTAAACTCATGTCTTTATAATAGTGAGGAAGTTAGTGGTTGAAATCACAATCATTGATTTATTGAGACTACTAAAAATATTCCATCAATAAAATTGATTAAGCACTAAAAACCTATTAAATATGCCCATAATCAATAGGTGTACGCCTTTAAACGTAATTATAAAATATTATATACATTTTAATATATAATATATTAAAATATGAAAGTTGCTTGAAAAAGCAAGTAATACAGACGCATTGTGGTTTAGTGTTTTTTGCTGCTGTGTCATCGTCTTGTATTATTTAAGTAACGTAATGTTTGCTTACCATTTCCATGGCCTATTGGAGAAATAATTGTTTCCTGGGCTGTAGGTAATTCTTCCTAACTTCTTTTAAGTAATTGGAATGGCAGAAACCAGACTGTTATCCTTTCAGTAATGCGTTCAGTATTGATGTAATGGCAGAAACCAGACTCTTATCCTTTCAGTAAGGCGCTCAGTATGGATACATCCAGGAAAGCAGGTGAATAGGTTTTGATTTGTTTTTTTTTTGGTTTTTATATATCTGCCAACTATTGTTTTGGAGAGTGTTTTTAGGTGGTTTATTAAGGGTATCATCAGCTGTATGGTAGTCATTAGACTCGTGAGGTGCAGATGTTAAATAAATGATTGATTACTTATGTGCTAATTTGAAGTGAATGTTACAGGTATAGTGCGCAAGCTTGAGAGCGTCTGCATACTGTTGGTTGTTATTTAGGGAGTATTATTTGAATAAAATGGCTTCCTTTGTTTTGTGGTTTTGAGTGGTTTATGACTGTTAAGTGTTCTACCTTAGTGGTACGGAGATGCTGTAGAGTGTGCCAGCCATTATGAAATGGATTTGAGAGTTGCTTGAAAAAGGAAGTAATATAGATGGATTGTGGTTTATCGTATCTTGCCGCTGTTTCATCATGTTGTATTAACGTCATGCTTACTTACCATTTCCATGGCCGATTTGAAAAATTATTTATCCTTGGGCTGTAGGTCATTCTTCTTTACTTCATATAAGTAATTCGAATTCGAATGGTAGAAACCACACTTTTATAATAATAATAATAATAATCTATTTTTAAGGTCACTGCTAAGTCAGCAGTATGAGACCCCCTTGTTTGTGGGACAAGGGACCCCCTCTGCCCAGCGATTTTACTGGTAAAGTCTACGAAGGTAAGGTATACATACCCTACCCCTTTATGGATTTGAACCTGTGACCTCTTAAGAGGAAACACATGTTCTTAACCATTAGGCCATACTTTCAGTAATTCTCTCAGTTTAGATACATCCAGGAAAGCAGGTGAATAGGTTTTGATTTGTTTTTTTTGTTATTACATTTCTGTACACTAGTATTTGGGTAAGTGTTTTCAGGTTGTTTATGAAGGGTTCAATATTCCACAATCAGCAGGTGTTTGGTAGTCATCTGGCTTGAGCTGTAGATGTTTGATTATTTGAGAACAATATTCAATGAATAATTGATTCACTACAGGTGTTGTAACGTCGTTAAACATGTCTACATCTGTTCTGTAGTTTAAAAAGTTACGGTTTTGCGATCTCCTGATCTTGAAGTTCCTATGGCATGTGGATCTGTCGAGGATGCCTGACAGGGAGTTGGAGTAGTGTGCCATCCATTATGAAATCGACTTGAGAGTTGCTTGAGAAAGGAAGTAATACAGATAGATTATTTAATATTTTGTGACGTTATGCTTCCTTGTTATTTCCATGGCCGATCTGAGAAATAATTGATACTTCATCAGTAATTATCAGTACGTATACATCCAGGAAAGCAGGTGAATGGGGATTTGATGTGTTTTCTTTGGTTGTCTCTGTCAACTAGTATTTGGTAGACTGTTTTCAGGTACACTATCGAGGTTTCACTCTTCCACAATCAGCAGTTACATGGTAGTCATCACAATGGTGAGGTTTGGATGTTAAATGAATGATTGTTTGTTTACTTGAAATCGTTATTCAATGAATGCTTGATCGATTAGAGGAATTGTAACACTGCTTAACATGTCTACATCTGTTTACAAAGTTATGGTTTCAATCCCCTGATCTTGTCTAGTGCCCTTGTACTGTATAAGTTGAAGTTCCTCAGGCCCTTGGATTTTTAGAGGATGCCTGATTGGAAGTTGCAGTAGAGCGTGCCATCCGTTGTGAAATGGACTTGAGAGTTTCTTGAAAAAGGAAGTAACACAAACAGACTGTGGTGTAGTGTTTCCTGCCGTTGTTTAATTGTTGTATTATTTAATATGTAGTAACGTCATGCTTCCTTGCCATTTCAATGGCCCACTTGAGAAATAATTGATGATTGTGCTGTAGGTCATTCTTTCTTCCTTTGTATAAGCAATTCGAAGGGGAGAAACCAACACTTTTATCGTTAAAAAGTAATTGTTCAGTACAGTTGTGTCCAGGCAAGAAGGAGAATATGTTTTGATTCGTTTTCTTTGGTTTTTTTTATGTCTCTGTCAACTAGTATTTGGGAGATTCTTTTCAGGTTGTTTATTAAGGATTCGAATGTTCGTACGAGCCATCAGAATCTGGTGAGGTGCAGATGTTAATGAATGATTGATTATAGGAGTTGCAGCATCGTTCAACATCATCTGAAGTTTAAAAAATTACGGTTATGTAATATCCTGATCTTGTCTACAGAGTGCCCTTGTATTGTATAAGTTGGAGTACCTGTGGCCTGTGAATATGATGTAGAGGATGCCTCTCAGGGAGTTGCAGTAGAGCTTTGTATCTTGAAAAAGTAATATAGACGGAATGTGGTTTAGCGTTTCTTGCCTATGTTTCATTGTGTTGTATTATTTAACATGTAGTAATGTCATGCTTCCTTGCCATTTCCATGGTTCTTTTGAGAAATAATTGATCCTTGAGCTGTAGTTGATTCTTTCTTCCTTTATAAAAGCATTTCGAATGGCGGAAACTAGACTGGCTATACTTTTAACACTAATTTTTGTAACATTGTTTAGCTTGTGGCAAACATGTTGGAAAAAAATTAATTTCTACCTAACCCGAAGCTTCCACCAACTTCGAAAGAGCTCGTGCCTTCTTTTATGAGTAGCTGGTAAAAGAAAGTAATACAGACGGATTGTGGTTTAG
This sequence comes from Picea abies, assembly GCA_900067695.1. Taxonomy (NCBI): domain Eukaryota; kingdom Viridiplantae; phylum Streptophyta; class Pinopsida; order Pinales; family Pinaceae; genus Picea; species Picea abies. The sequence continues at coordinate 21,657 of CBVK0103184503.1, read as the reverse complement.
CGTTTCTTTCCTCTGATTCATTGTGTTGTATTTATTTTATATGTAGTAATATCATCCTTCCTGGCCATTTCAATGGCCCATTTGAGATATAATTGATCCCTGGGCTGGAGTTGACTTTTTCTTCCTTTATTTTAGCAATTCGAATGGCGGAAACTATCCTTTAATGCTAATTCTTGTAGCATTGTCCAGCTTGTAGAGAACACAACTGACCAGATTTTAGGTAATTTATTGCGGGTCGAGTCTTCTACAACCCGCAGCTGTATGGTATTCATCACACTGGTGAGGTGCATATATTAAAGGAATGATTGATTGTTTACTTGAGGTGCATATAATTATTGATTAATTATAGGAGTTGTAACATTGTTCAACATGTCTCCTGATATTGTCTACAGAGTGCGCTTGTATTGTATTAGTTATTTCCTGTGTCCTATCGATCTTTAGAGGATGCCTGGCAGGGAGTTGCAGTAGACCGTGCCATCCATTATGAATTTGATTTGAGAGTTGCTTGAAACATTGACGGATTCTGGTTTTCCATGGCCGATTTGAGAAATAATTGATCCTTGGGCTGTAGGTCATTCTTTCTTACTTTGTATGATCAATTCGAATGGGAGAAGCCAATTTTTTAATCCTTAAAATAGTAATTCTCTCCATACAGATGCAAGCAGGTGATTAGTATTTATTTCTTTTTGTTTGTTTTTTATAAATATAGTATTTACCTCAGTTTTGGTTATAGATTTGGGATTTTTACCTGTGATTTGTGTAGTTCATATTACTTAATAGGATATATTTAGTGGTATAGCTTTGTTTAAAACAAGCACCCCCACATCACTGGTTGGTGTTGTGTAAATTAGAAAAATAATTGTCCCAGCTTGTGGCGGACACAGCTTGACACAGCTTACCAGATACTCATAACAGGATTTTGGCTGGGCTTTCTTTCAAATCCGGGGTTGTTGAAGAATGTAAAGGTATGATCGCGCGTGGCTTATATTTATTTTAACTAGTAGTTTAAATTACGTATATTAATGCTTTTTTGAAGTCCTCTTTTCTTACAAGACGATTATTGTAATGAGGTCTCTCCTTGCAATAGTGCATCACTTTATCAGTGAACAGACAAGATTGTCCTGTCTTATAGAGAGAACATCAAAATCTTTTCATCCCAAAGCCATCGCTGGGCGGTGCTCTCTTCAACACTTTGTTGAAGATGGATTGAATTGAAGAAGTTTTAGTCTTCAATTCAGTTACAGGAATTAGTTTTATCTTGGCTGTAATCAAATACAGTCTAGTTATAATCTGTTATTAAGTTGTTACAGGATTTAGTTTTATTTTGGCTGTAATCAATACAGTGTAGTTTCATTTTGGCTTTAAAAACTAGCATAGTAGCAAAGTGGCTGGTGTTGTGGTTGGTGAATGCTGAAAGTTATTTGGATGGACAGCATTCTGGGGAATTGAAACGCACATAGAGCTGAGGAAATCCAAAAGTTGATCTTAAATGTGGTAATTCCAAAGGTTAATCAGTTAAACATGACAATCATATGGTGGTACAGTAATTTCTTAATATGATTATGTAAATGTTAAAAAGTAAACAAGTTAACTGATGCATTCAAAAATACAAGGAAGTTATGAAGAGTAAATCACATTCATTGATTTCGGAGGACGACTAAGAATATTCCAACATTTTCAATTGTTAGTCATCAAATTAGAATTTTAGATTAAAAGGTGATTAATTATGCCCATCTCCAATATGTATACGCCTCTTGGCGTAAATATAAAATGATTAGTAAAGTATTGTTATCACAAAATGTCATTTATGTCTTACTCGAATGCCAGAACACATTTTCATTAATTTGAGATGATTTACATTCTCATTAATTTGACATGATCTGAATTTAATTATTATGTTTTCGAAGGTGGTTGTTTTAGAATGTTTATTCCTTGTGTGTATAACACAATCAAACTGAACAACAAATCCTTGAATTTAACCGAATACATGTATTGTATAGGTAGCAAAAAAAACTCAAATAGGAACATTGATTTAAGAGGATTGCAAGATATATCAAGATTTGTGAAATTTTAAGAGGATAAGATATATTAAGATTTGGGAAATTTCAAGTAGATCCAACTTTTGTGTGGTAAATTTCTTGTATTTCAACAATGTTATAGAGATAGATGTTATAGATCTCTGAAATTGAAATAATGTTATAGAGATAGATGTTATAGATCTCTGAAATTGGATTCAAGTAATGCATTAACCTAAAAAAATAAATAATAGATTTACATTTACATATTGTTATTTACATTTAAAAATTATAGATTTACATGTACATTTACATGTACATATTGTTATTTACATTTAAAAATTATAGATTTACATCTACATATTGTTATATTTATATTTAATTTAATTTGGGATGGCCAGTAGAGGTCGAAACCCTTAGCTTTAAAACTATATATAATGACTCGATCTACTAACAATCATAAATGCAGAAATTAGACGTCGGGCATTGACTTGGGACCATAAAATAACTCGATCTACTAACAATCATAAATTAGAGGTCAGGCATTGACTTGGAACCAAGGTATTTGTAATTTGACTTTAAACAAAATTACCTCAATTGACATAACCATCGATTTTTAACACATGAAAACTTCAATACAATTTAATTAAGTCACAAAAGTAGTGAGAGGTCGCGCATTGACTTGGAACCAACATACTTGTAATTTGATTTAAAACAAAATTACCTTAATTTACATAACCAATGATTTTTAACACATGGAAACTTCAATAAAATTTAATTAACTCAAAGGTGAGGCATTGACTTGGAACCAACATACTTGTAATTTGTCTTTAAACAAAATTATCTCAATTGAGATAACCATTGGTTTTTAACACATGGAAATTTCATTACAATTTAATGAACTCACAAGAGTAGTGAGAGGTAGGTCAGGCATGTTATACTTGAGTTGGAAATTGTGGTGAGTTGGAAATTGTTTAGATCCTTCGATCACCGGTTGGTATGTTGTACCTCTTGCAATTGGTGAACATTTGGTTGGTTTACCTTTTAATGTATTGTATGGAAACCTTTCACTTGACCTTTAGCACCATGGTAAAACTAAATCAAAGCCCTTTAGACATGGCTTTCAATACACCTCAACCTATGAACTTTTGTAGAGGAATAACACTTGACCTTGAACACCATGGTAAAACTAAATCAAATCCCTTTAGACATGGCTTCCAATATACCTCAACCCATGAACTTTTGTAGAGGAATAACAATGTCATGGGGGCATATGGTTAGGTTGGTAGGAGGAGGAATCATCATTAGGGCATTTCCTCGCATCGTATTTTATGGGACCACTTGTTGATGAAGCAAATATACAAGACTAAATTCATGGTGCATATGGATAAATAGAGAAGTGCATAAACATAGCAGTGTTGATATTATAGTAGCTACAAGAAGTATTAACCTCCATGTGTAACCTTTGACAAGAATATTTCGGGAAGCAAGAGAAACCCTAAAGCTTTGGATAATAACCCTAGAAGACTAGTTGGTTCAAGAGAATAAATTAATATTGAGTTATTAGCCTCCAAGAAGAGAAGTTGGCTTTAAGATGGAGCAATATAAATAGAGGGCGCTAAAGCTCATTTAGACACACTCACTCACCACTGCATAAGGACAAGAAGTGCGCATGAGTGAAGGAGAATTGCAACTGTTGTAGTGGTGACTTTGCCTTGGGTTATTGGTTTGGACTTTCTACTTGGTCTTTGGTTATCTTTGTTTGGTGGGATAGCCTTGGTTGCCTATTGGTTTTCTATCATAATTATCATGTTTGTCAAGGTTAAGGTGCTCAGGGAAGGTCTTTGTGTCTATGGTTGGGTGACAATATTGTTATATTGTCTATGGTGAAACATGCACACCCATTTTTCTAACAGGTTATGGGTCCACATCTCCTTCAATCAGCTTAACCACTGGAAGGAAGCTAAGCCATAAGATTATCAAGCTCGTTGAAGAACTGTCGCTAAGGTTACTAGCAGGTGCAGTTACTGAAGCAATGTCAGTAGGGTTACTAGCAGGTGTAGTTGCAACTGCAAACCCTAAAACCTCTCGCCCAACACCTTATGATGGAACACTTTGTTAAGGAGAGGATATTCTAGTGCACCTTAGTCTAGTGCACCTATTGGCACTCTCAAAAGGTAAAAATGTCAAGGTTGAAATTTTGAGTCAAAGTCAATGTTTGATTAGTCAAATTCAATGTTTGATTAGTCAAAGTCAAAGTTTGACCAACTATCAATCAACATAAATCATGAATGAAAAGGCAGATCATCTACACTATTCAACTCTTACAAGAGCTCTTGAAGATGACATGTGGATAATTGACAGTGGAGCTTCCAGGCATATGACAAGAAACTAGGTCAGACTCCAATATGAATGAAAATAAGACTTCTCACAAAGTAGAACTTGGAGACAATAACACCTATCCAGCCAAAGGAATTGGTCAAGCCTCCATCAATTTGGAATTAGGTAACAATGTTCATTTGAGTAATGTCTTATATGTACCTGGTTTAGAAAATAATCTTGTATCTATATCTTGCTTATAAGACAAAGGAAATAGAATAACCTTTGTAGAGAATAACCTGGTGAAGTACTATCTTGGTTTAGAGTTTCCAGCAGAGTTATTGGAACTCTTGAAGGCAGATTATACATACTACTAGAATGAAATGATGAAGCTCTTGTACATGATGAAGTCAATCCCAATGAACTTTGACATAGAAGGTATGCCCATCTTAACTATCAAGCATTACCTTTCCTCAAGAAAATGGTTGAAGGAATACCAGAATTACAATTTGTACATGAAAGAATTTGTAGAGGATGTGCACTTGGTAAAAATATTAAGAATCCATTCTCAAGTAGTGATAATAGATCCAAGGAAATCCTAGATTTAATACATTCATATGTTTGCGGTTAGATGCCAATGAATCTATAAGAGGTTCTCTTTACTATGTGACCTTCATAGATGATTACTCAAGAAAGAATTGGTTATATCTCTTGAAGACAAACGATGAAGTTTTCAATAAATTTCAGGAATTCAAGGAAGAAATAAAAGACCTCACAAGCAAGAAAATCAAGACTTTGAGAACAAATAATGGAGGAGAATACACATCCAAGGAATTTGTTGCCTTTTGTGAATTAACATGGATTAGGAGGGAGTTAACTGTTCCTCATAATCCTCAACAAAAAGGTGTGGTATAAAGGAAGAATAGATCCATTGAAGAAACCATGAAGGCACTAATGAATGATCAAAGTCTATCCATATTCCTATGGGGAGAAGCAACCATGAAAAAAATATATGTTCAAAACAGAAGTCCCCACCACATATTGAAGGATATGACTTCAAAAAATATAACACTTAAGAATCTTTGGTTGTCACGTTTACATTCATGTTACCAAGGACAAAAGGAAGAAACTAGAACCCTCAAGAAAGAAGGGATATTTGTTAGATATAGTGAATCATCCGAAGCCTTCAAAATCTATATTCTAGAGCAACATAAGATTGAATTCAGCAGAGACGTTTCAAAAAATCTATAGAAGAATCCATAGAAGAAGAATATGAAGAGCCTAAATAAGAAAGCACTTGTCTTCTAGAAAGTCAGAATGAAGAACCATAATAACCTGATTATCCAATGCAACCATGTGAACCTATTGAATCTATCATTGTACCCAAAACTAGAAAACGTCTAGCTTGGCTTGAAGCTACTCTACAAGAAGCAGAAAGACTCAAAGCTCCAAGTGGCACTTTTAGAGAAAGAAAGAAGCCCAAAAGATTCTCTAGCTATGCAACATGTATGACAAAACTTATAAATGAAGAACCCACCACATTTGAATAAGTTGTTCAAAAGAAACAATGTAAAGAAGCCATTATAGAAGAATACCAGTTCATCATGAAAAATGACGTATTGGAAATTGTGCCTAGACCCACGAAAAATCGGTGGTAAATTCAAAATGGGTCTACAAGATAAAACATGTTGTAGATGAAATCCTAGATAAATACAAGACAAGGTTTGTGGCTAGAGGGTTCTCCCAGAAGGAGAGAGAAGACTATGACGAAACCTTTGCTCATGTTGGCAGATATACTTCTATTAGAGCTATTATGTCTCTTGTTTCCTCCACGAGATGGAGTTTACATCATATGGATGTAAAGACAACTTTTCTCAATGAAACAATTAAAGAAGTATACATTGAATAACCTTAAGGTTTTGAGGTGTATCCCAGAGACACTCATGTTTGCAGATTAAAGAAAGCCTTGTATGGACTCAAGCAAACTCCAAGACCTTGGTATGCCATAATTGACAGTTACTTAATAAGATTTGGTTTCTCTAAGAGTCACGCAGATCCAAATCTCTACTACAGGGTTGTGAACTATGCACTTGTGATTCTATTGTTGTATGACGACGATTTATTCTTGACAGGGGCAATCTCTCATCACCTAGTGTAAGAAGGAATTAAATTCTGAGTTCGATATGAAAGATCTTGGTCCCATGCACTATTACTTGGGACTAGAAGTATGGCAGAAGTGTGGTGAAATCTTACTTAGACAAGGAAAATATGTAGTGAAGATTCTTCATAAATTTGGAATGATGGATTGCAAATCCATGGCCACTCCTATGACCACAGATATAAGAAAAGTAAGAGACTTAGATTCTGATCCAGTAGACCTGTCCCTATATCGGAAATTGATTAGTTCGTTGATGTATCTAGTGAATACTCGACCAGATATTTTCTTTGCTGTAAACACTTTAAGCCAATGCCTGGTGGAACCTAGACATGCACACTGGATAGTTGTAAAGCATGTTCTAAGATATATTCGTGGGACCTTAAAATATGGGTTAATATACACCTCAACTAGTGATATACAACTTCATGGATTCATAGATTTAGATTGGGTAGGGAGTGCAGAAGATAGAATGAGTACTTCATGGATGTGTTTCAGTTTGTGCTCTATTATGATATCATGGGCCAAAAAGAAACATAAGTTTGTCACACTTAACACAACAAAAGTAGAATATATCACATCATGTGAGGCATGTACCGAAGCAGTATGGCCGAGGGAGCTTATTTTTGGATTATTTCATCAAGTACCATATTCGACCGTCATATACTGTGACAATCAAAGTTGTATGAGGCTATCAGAACACCGAGTGTTTCGTGACCAGTCGAAACATATTGAGATCAAATACTACTTTATTCATGATAAAGTCTAGGAAGAAGAAGTGAAACTCCAATATATCTCCATAAATGAGCAGGTAGCATATATTTTGACAAAGCCTTTGTCCAGGATAAAGTTTGTGTATTTAAGGGACAAGATGGGGCCCATGGAGATAACTCCCTTAGATGAAAGGGAAGAGATGGATCCCTCGGCTGGGAGGGATCACTTATATGTTATTGATTCACGTGCAATCATTTTCCAATTTGGAAAATGGTCTAGGTTGGGCATTTCCTTCCAGTCTAGTAAAAAAAGTGGTTCAAGATTTCTGACAGAAATTCATTTTCCAATTCGAAAAATGGTCAAGATCGGATAGTCATTTTTGTAATGAAAAAGATCCAATAGATTGTTGATGTACCATAGACAACGATTCCCCTTGTGGCTAGTGCTAGTGTGGGGAAATGGTCTAGGACAATCATTCTTCTTGGCAGTCACTTTGAGTATTGATCAAGTAGAATGGTCTGCCTCACCGGGAAGTCATTCTTTTGAAGTTCACAGTTGTGAGAAATTTCGAAGAATGGTCCATTTTGGAGGTTGGTGAAGGACATTCATTTCCTTAGGAAATGGTTTGGACAGTCTACCCTAGGGTAGACTCATTCTCTTCAAGTTGCATTGTGATTAGTGCTGGAGGAATGGCCTAGTTAGGTGAATGGGCTAGGTTCAGAAATCAAGGGCAATTATTATTCTATGCTTGAGAAGAATAGTCTAGATAGCCCATGATTGAAGAATAGTCCAGATAGCCCATGACTGATGCTTAACTTTCCAAGGGCATATGCTCTTCCAGATCTCACAATTGTGAGTGGAAGAATGACCCAAATGACTAATTTTATATCATGATATTGTTTATGCAAGTTGATATCAGATGATATGATTTTTGTAGAGACTGTATGTCTCTAGATAGTAGTTGTATGCTACTATGGTGGATGTGATTCACTGGTAGTGACTGTGTGTCACTGGTTAGTAGTAGTGTGCTACTAGGAGTGGTTTTGTACCACTGGATAATAGTTGTATACTACTATGAATAGATAGAGTTGTGTTCTATTACATGACATTGTTCTAATTGCCATGGAGACTATCTAGTTCGATAGTGATGATTGTACTCATGATTTGATCATGAGATACCATGTGTGGCTATGATGATGCTACTGGTTGAATGGTATGTTTGTGCTCAATACCAATGCCTTTAATACCTCCCTAGCTAGGAGGGAGTGTTGATATTATGGTAGCTATGGGAGGTATTAACCTCCACGTGTAACATTTGATGAGATTAGAATATTCCAGGAAACAAGAGATCCTAAAGATTTGGATAATAACCCTAGAAGACAAGTCAACTCAAAAGAATAAATTAATATTGAGTTATTATCCCCCGGGAAGAGAAGTCGGCCCGATTAGTTAAGATGGAGCAGTATAAATAGAGGGCGCTAGAGCTCATTTAGACACTCACTCACGATTTCATAAGGACAAGAAGTACACATGAGTGAAGGGGAACTGCAACTTTTGCAGTAGTGACTGTCTTGGATTATTGGTTTGGAATTTCTTGTTTGTCTTTGGTTATCCTTGCTTGGTGCACTAGCCTTGGTTGAATATTGGTTTGCTACCATAATTATTTTGTTTGTCAAGGTTAAGGTGCTCGGAGGTGGCCTTTGTGCCTATGGTTGGGTGACAATATTGCTATATTGTCTATGGTGAAACGAGCACACCCATTTTTCTAACAAGCACATGGATGGTCAATAGATTTTTGCTTATGATGACAATGATTCTTTTGAAATCATGGTGAAATTATTCCCCTTCATGAACTAAAAATTTACGATCTATTGTTTCTCAATTCAGTAGCATCTTTGCTAATGAAGTACATTGCATGAACAATATTTAGGGTTTATGGAAATTTAGGGTTAAGTTTAACAATATTAACTAATTTGATTGGATTTCACTTGTCTAGTTAGGTTTATATGAACTATTACAATTTTTTTTCTCAACATCATTATCTCAGACATGTATTCTAGATGAGTGATTAATCCAAAGATTTATTATGCGCTTGTTCACCTCCAAAAATGTTTGTGTAACAATTCACCATTATTGTGTGGAGGAGACCAATAGAAAAGATCATTGAACATTTCTCCATTCCCTTCTCCTTTCTTTGCAAACCTTGTAGACGCCATGGATGAAGCAAATCCCACTTAGCTCGAGTTATTTCGGGCTAAGCCTCCCTTGTATGGTCATTGCTATTCTTATAGACTTTGAATTCATGGACGTTAGAGAATAGATAGATAAGAATCAAGTATATTATTGACCTTTGATTCTCACGAAGCTTATTTCTAAATCAAGAAAATGATGATAGGTTGGTCGTGGGGCTCTGGTGTAGTCGTTAAGATGTGTTGGAAAGACAATATATTTGGATGAAATGAAAGGACAAGACTAAAGTGGCATGCCTCCTCAATATATTTTGATCTCCAAGACAATGGAATTATAGTAATATAATCCTCTTATGTGATAGAGTATATCCATTGGAAGCCATTGATTGGTTTTTTGTCAAATCATCTTGGTTATGTGAGCACTCAACCAAGTTCTCATCACTTGAAGGAATTTGTAATCCATGGGAACACTATTTGATCTTTTCTCAAGCATTTTCTTCTTAAACCTTGCTTTGAGTTTATGCCTTATGCCTTAATCTCGAGAAGCTTATGACCCCTTAAACTTATTGTGCAAACAAACAACCCCCCCTCTTCTACCTTCAACAACACTATAGGCTAGGATAGGAAACTACTATCACCCAAAATGGAGAGGGTTTATTTTTAGATCTAGGGAAGGTGTGTGGAAGATATTGTTGAGCCGTTGGTATTGAAACAGGTACACGGTTTGCATTAAACCTTGGCATCCCCTATTCAATGTTCAAGAGGAAATCGTCATTAGCTCACCCACTTGGATCAAGCTACCAAATATTCCATTAGAGTTCTTTACTAACTTTGGAGTGAGAGCTACTAGAGAGGCGTTGGGAAATTACATTGTATTAGAGGACAATTACAAGACTTATCATTGGGGATATATCTTACACACAATAACTCTTATGGTTTATTTGAATCAATAACACATATGGTGGGGGATATATCTTACATAAATTCTGGACTCATCAATATTCCTTTTAGGTGTAGATGATGTCACGAGGTCGAGCATATTTTGTCTCATTGCAAACTGAAATTTCAAAGGAAGTTTATGGGGAAAGAGGTGGTGGATTCAGATGCAAGGGTTTTGAACCCTGTTCTTTCTTGGCCAACGAAGACTCCACAGGAGGATTCTATCTTGATGAAGGAGGTAGTAAAGAAGGATCAATATTTGACTCAAGTTCCAATCACAACCTTTCCCTTGACTTTTAATCCTTTTTCGCTTCCTTTAACCTTGTATTAAGTCCATTTTAATGCTCTATGTGGGATTAGGTTTGAGATATTTTTCAATGCATTTGTTTTAGTGTTTTAAGTGAATTTATGATTAAATGTTAGAAACATAACTCGCCTTTACTTGTATCTCAAAATTGGGTGAGATTTATGATTAAATGTTAGAAAAATAACTTGCTTTCACTTACATCTCAAAATTGGGTGAGTTTTATGGTATTACAGGAACAATGCCAATTTTTTCCATCTTCTTCAAATTCAAATCTCCTCTTAAACTATTGAAGATTTGATGAGGATTTTATGGATGATCGTTCAAGTATTTTGGATAGAGAAGAATCATGAAGCTCTTGGATAAAGTTTGTTATCAAATATCTTAAGGTTTTGGAGATATTGTTGACTTTTTAATTATTGGCAATTTGTTGTAACCACATGAGAGATTTGTGGATTTGAATTAATTATTGTGTTTCTTAGTTTTAAAGCAAGTTTATGTATAAATAAGAGTGTCTTCTCCATTCCAAGGGGACGACTCTTGGAGCATACATCCAAATTATGATGGGATAAACTACATTTCATGAGATATTGTGTCCATATAGATTGTAGTTATATGATTAATGTTTTATTATAATTTGTAGTGTTATAATGCATGTTGTTTGCATTTAGATTAGTTTATTTATGTTGTAGATTAGTAGTAGCACTCTATTCTATGAAAGCAAGGGCCCACAACATAAGAACAAAGTGTTGCTTAATGTAGGTTGTGTTTTAATTCCATTTATTTATTTTTGCAAGTATGATTTATTTTCTTGCAAGGTGTGGTGTGTTTACTTTATTCAAGTGTATTTTCTTTCATATTTAGTCTTTACATTGATACAAGTGTGGTGTGTTTCCTAATTCACCAACAATGGAATGATGATATCTAGAAAGTTGGAAAGTTTGGGACTACAAAGAGATAACTTGGTGACAACAAGATCCCAATGGTAAGATCAATGCCCAAGAACATGATCATCACCAAGAGTGGTCAAATTATATTTTAATTTCATGAAAGCGTGTTTAGTAATTTCAAAGTAGATAGATGCTATAAATGATCTAATTTTGCACATACAATGTTAGCGTTTCACAAGTTTACGAAATTTGGGTTGATAATTAAATGTAACATTATTTAGACATATAAATAATCTGCCAAATCCATCTCCATCCCATTAATCATAAGTTCTCAATGATGAGAGGAGGTTTAGACTTAGTCAAATTACTTTGTGGATGAACTAGATTTCACATCGTCGCAATGGTGCAAACTAGAGAAATTATGGAACAAGGGTTTATCTTCTTTTCGTGCTTCGGGCAAGTCCATTCATTTGCAAAACTATGCATATGTTTCTAATTAGAAAGGATCTGTGACTAGTGTGCACTCTTGATGTGATGGGTGTTCTCCTATGCATGCTTCAGGTGTTTTCTTGATGATTCGATCGCCAAGGGTGAAGGAAGGGGGCTCCTTTAATGTTGTCCTCTTAAGCGATTCTGATCCCTTTCCCTTGTAAACTAAAGGAACATTTCAAGCCTCTACCCCTAACTCTCCTGCATCATCTTCATCTGTCAATGCTAAGGTTGGATTGGGGTTTGATATGCTAAGGGAATCTGGGCCTACAAAAACAGGGCGCAAATCCACTCTCAAACATGCCCATGAAATAAATCAAGGTAGACAATGTTTAATATCTAGGGTCCTTAGAGAAAGAACTGTTGTGAAGGTAGGTTACTCATCAAGATTATGTTTGTCAATGAGGGGCATGAGGGTAGGGCCAAAAAATTGTTCATGAAAAGGTTAGTGAAGTGAATCATCATGAAATTGTGTTGATTTAGGAAACGACGGGGCCATGTGACCCCATAATTGCTGATCTGGTAAAAAAAAGTTTGAGTTGGGAATTTTATGGATTGGAATCAAAGGGATTATCGAGGGGGGAAGGGGATTATTTCTGGTTTTTCAGTAAATACTTCACTTATAAATGTTTTTTTTGTACTCTCAAGTCTTTATACTGAATTATAGAATAAGGATATAGATAATTCATTGCTCCTGCTCAATTTATATGGACCCTATGAGGATAGGGTGTCTTTTTGGGACAAGATATTTTCTTTAAATTGCCTTCAGTTTGATACTTTGATTATTGGGGGGGGTTAAATTTCACACTTAGTAGAGAGGAAATCTAGGGTGCCTGGATGCACGAAGAAAGACTGGCTAATTATCTCATTGACAAAATTGAAATGGAAGGATGAATAGATGTAGATCCTATATAAATTTTCCTTACATGGAGTAACAACATGAATGGATCAGGTGGGATTTTTAAGAGGCTCGATCAATTTCTTTCTCATCATATGGTTTTTCAAAAGATTGAAATCTACAAGTCTTGGGTCAGAAAGGTGTGTTGTACTGATCATTTTCCAATCTTCTTGGAGCTAGGTAAAGGAAATAGGAAACCAAGAGCACCTTTCAAATACAATCCTTCTTGGTTTGAAGAGGAGTTTTGAATTTTGATTCTTAACAATTGGAAAAAGTCCAAGGTTGACTTGGATGTTCTGGATAGTGCTCAATTTTCTACAACACTTTAGTTGGTAAAAGAGAAGGTTGTTTTTTGGGAAGGAGAGAGGAGAAAGAACAAAGATCGAGCTCTGACAAATATCGAACATGAATTGGAGATTCTTTATGATTCTCACAAGGGAGGACACTGTACCTTAATCATACCTAGAAAAGAGCCATACTTTAGAGTCCATTTGATCCAAGATAGTATTATACCAAGAAAGGACATGGCATTTAAAGAGTCAGGTCTTTTGGATTGTAGTAGGGGATGAAAATACCAAGTATTTTAAAAAATTTGCAAGCTATTGGAAAAATTTTAACATCATTTGGGAGTTGAACGATCCAAATGTAAACAAGGTTCGAGGGTTCTCGAATTTGGATACATTGGAGGCTAACCATTTTAAAGATCTTTTTAGGGAGCCGAAGTAGGTAAAAATAGGGGAAATTCTCAAACTCATTTCATATTTCCAGAGACTCATTGATGAGGAAGACAACTATATTCTGTACAGTGTGGTGAAAATAGATGAACTCTTTTATGTCATATGCTCCTTTAAAAAAGAGAATGGCCCTAGTCCAGATGGTTGGACGACAAAATTCTTTGAAGACATTTTTTTATGTACTGGGGGATGACTTACTAAGGGTAGTGGATGAAGTTTGACAATCATATAAAATGCCAGGTAGTTTTAATTCAACTTTCATTGTAGTGATTCTTAAGGTGGACCATCCTACTACAATTGATGATTTTAGACCAATCTCTTTATGTAATTATTATACATAATTATAGATAAAGTGAGTGTTTTCAGACTAAAGCGAGTGTTGTCCAAGGTCATTTCTCTTGAACAATTTGGGTTTCTCAAGGGCAGACTCATTCATGAAGCTATTCATTCGGCATAGGAAGGGTTACACACCATTAAGACTGAAAGACACCCAACATTGGTAATAAAGCTTGACTTATTAAAATCTTATGACCGTGTCTCATGGATTTATCTCATACTTCTATTATTACATGTTGGTGTTAACTTATCTTTAGTCAGGTGGATTATGGGTTGTGTGAACGATTTCATTTTCCATGTTAATAAATGGTTCAAGCTTGCCTTTCTTTAAATCTTCTTGAGGGTTTTGATAGGGCTGTCCCCGTATCTTTTTTATTGGTCGTTGATGGTCTTAGTAGGACACTTTTTTTGTCCGTGGATGATGTTTTGATTTTTTTGTTGTTGCATGGAAGCTAAAGGTAGGCAATTTAAGGAGACACTAGAATTATTTTTTGATTCTATAGGTATGTTGGTTAATGTCAACAACTCTACACTTCATTTCCCAGAGGTGGAGGATGGTATTAATGATAAATCTCTTCAATTTTCCTCTTTTGAATTGGTGTATGACATTAATTATCTTGGGTATACACTCAAACCTAATAAATATGGAATCTCTGATTGGAAGTGGCTTTTCTCCAGTATTAAGATGAAAATGAATTTATGCTTCAAGAGATGGATATCTCCAGGTGGTAGACTGGTTATAACTAAAGAAATGATCGAAGCCATCCTGGTCTACTAGCATCTTCTAGCCCATGTTATGAAAGGAGTATTCAACAAAATCATGAGATTGTGTTTCAATTATCTTTGGAAGGGTAGCACTGAATATTTGGGTTCTCACTTGGTCAACCGGGAATAATTGTTAAGGCCGAAATGACTTGGAGGGTGGGACTTAAAGGATATTTTTGGTTTTGGGAAGGCTTTGGTTTCCAAATCTCTTTGAGTTTTCTTGTCTCGAGATAATTTATGGAAGATTATTGTAGTTATATGATTAATGTTTTATTATAATTTGTAGTGTTATAATTCATGTTGTTTTCATTTAAATTTGTTTATTTATGTTGTAGATTAGTAGTAGCATTGTATTCTATGAAAATAAGGGCCCACAACATAAGAACAAACTGTTGCTTAATGTAGGTTGAATTTTAATTCCATTTATTATTTTTGTAAGTATGATTTATTTTCTTGCAAGGTGTGGTGTGTTTATTTTATGCAAGTGTGGTTCCTTTCATATTTAGTCTTTACATTGATACAAGTGTGGTGTGTTTCCTAATTCACCAACAATGGAATGATGATATCTAGAAAGTTGGAAAGTCTAGGACTACAAAGAGATAACTTGGTGACAACAAGATCCCAATGGTAAGATCAATGCCCAAGAACATGATCATCAACAAGAGTGGTCGAATTAGATTTTAATTTCATGCAAGCGTGTTTAGTAATTTCAAAGTAGATAGATGCTATAAATGATCTAATTTTGCACATACAATGTTAGCGTTTCACAAGTTTACGAAATTCAGATCGATAATTAAATGTGACATGATTTAGACATATAAATCGTCTGCCAAATCCATCTCCATCCCATTAATCATAAGTGATCAATGATGGGAGGAGGTTTAGACGTAGTCAAATTACTTTGGGGATGAACTAGATTTCACATCGTTGCAATGGTGCAAACTAGAGAAATTATGGAACAAGGGTTTATCTCCTATTCGTGCTTCGGGTAAGTCCATTCATTCACAAAACCATGCATTTATTTCTAATTAGAAGAGATCTGTGACTAGTGTGCACTCTCGGTGTGACTAGTGTGCACTCTCGGTGTGATGAGTGTTCTCTTATGCATGCTTCATGTGTTTTATCGATGATTTGATCGCCAAGGGTGAAGGAAGGGGCTTCCTTCAATGTTGGCCTCTTAAGCAATTCTGATCCCTTTTCCTTGCAGACTAAAGGAACCTTTCGGGCCTCTACCCCTAAATCTCTTGTATCATCTTATAGAAGAGACCCCTACGTTTTGCGACCTAGGAATCCATCTTAGGGACCCAATGACAAGGGTGGATTGGGGTTTGATATGCTAAGGTAATCTAGACCTACAAAAATAGGGCACAAATCCACTCTCAAACATGCTCGTGAAATAAATCAAGGTAGATAACACTTAATATATAGGGTCCTTAGAGAAAGATCTGTCGTGAAGGTAGGTTACTCATGAAGATTATGTTTGTCAATGAGGGGCATGAGGGAAGGGACAAAAAATTGTTCATGAAAAGGTTAGTGGAAGTGGATCCTCAGTAAATTGTGTTGATTTAGGAAACGATGGGGCCACGTGACCCCATAATTGTTGATGTGGTAAAATTGTTTTTGAGTTGGGAATTTTATGGATTGGACTCAAAGGGATTATCGAGTGGAGGAGGGGATTATTTCTGGTTTTTCGGTAAATACTTCACTTATAAATGTTTTAGTTTTACTCTCAATGATCTATATTGAATTATAGAATATGGAGATAGATACTTCATTGATCCTCCTCAATTTATATGGACCCTATGAGGATAAGGAGTCTTTTTGGGACAAGCTATTTTATTTAAATTGCCTTTAGTTTGATACTTTGATTATTCAGGGGGGTGGTTTAAATTTCATACTTAGCAGAGAGAAAATCTAGGGTCCCTGCATGCACAAAGAAAGACTGGCTAATTATCTCATTGACAATTGAAATGGAAGGATGGATAGATGTAGAGCCTACATAAATTTTCCTTACATGGAGTAACAACATGAATGGATCAGGTGGGATTTTTAAGAGGCTCGATCAATTTCTTTCTCATCATATGTTTTTCAAAAGATTGAAATCTACAAGTCTTGGGTCAGAAAGGTGTGTTGTTCTGATCATTTTCCAATGTTCTTGGAGTTGGGTAAAGGAAATAGGAAACCAAGAGCACCTTTCAAATACAGTCCTTCTTGGTTTGAAGAGGAGTTTTGAATTTTTATTCGTAACAATTGGAAAAAGTTCCAGGTTGACTTGGATGTTCTGGATAGTGCTCAATTTTCTACAACACTTTAGTTGGTAAAAGAGAAGGTTGGATAAAGAAAACAATAAAGTCTAGACATCAGGGATAGTTGTTTTTGGTTGTGTTCTAGAGGTTTTTGAATGTAAAGATATTATCACCTGGTGCATCGATAAACTTGTCCAGGACAGAAGAACCATGCCATTACAAAGTGAATCCCCTATTTCACTGGCACCTTCAGTGTTCAATAAGATGTTGAGATTGTTGGAGCCGAACCTTGTCTATAAAGGGGAAGAAGCCATGAATTTTCTGAAAAGAAAAAATAATGGAATAGAAATTCTACAGGAATATCTACAAGATCCTACCTCAATGCTGGAAGACCTATCCAGGATTCAAGTTAGTTCTTTAAAACACCCATATAAATAATTTGCTCAATTATTCACTCAAGTTGTTGGTAAAGATTCTACAACAACTATTCCCTGATTGACATTGTATATATTGCATTTCATTGTTCATGAGAACACAATCTTCGACTGGGCGGGGATTATCTCAAATGAGGTTACTATGTAGGTAATAAAGTTCAAGACTGAGAATAAATTTTATATGGAATCTTATTTGGTGTTCTCCATCACTTACTGTCATGTTTTTAAGGGATTGAGCATTGCTAAAAGGGTAAACTCAAAGGTGAACCTTGTTACTATGTGGTACCAAGCTCTATGGAGGAAAAATGTTGGCCACCACTTTTATGAAGTATATAATAGTTTCATGTATGATTTTAAAAAGTTACAATTTGGAGAAGATATTTCCAGACTCTTATTAGAAGCCTCATCTTTTCTGAATGGAAAAGGAGTTCTTGAAAAAATGGATGATTATAATATCATCATGGTTTTTTGTTCTCATGAAAAACCCATATGTCTTCCATATTATGTATCTGATAAATTGTTTGTTATAGAAGTGGAAAGACAATATAGACTTTGGTTTCATACCTTTTACAAGAAAAGAAAAAATAAGTTCATCTCTCTGCCCTGGAAGGTTGGAGAAATTCCCCTAAGAGGAATTGTTAAGATTGATGAATATGCTTCCTATTTCAACCATTTCAACATGAGGTTTGCAAAGGAGATCAAGGGGTTTGACCCTGATCACCTTTTTGACAATCATATAGTTTCATTTGAGCACAACCCCTCACTCATCAACACTCTTATATATGGAGAAGAAGAGGGTGATAATCATGATCCTAATTTTCTTGAAGTTGATAGGAATCCCGACGATATATAGACTATCATAAGCACCACAAAACCACATAAGGAGAGAGGCAATCCCTCCAATGAAAATAATTCTCAATTGCCCATTGTTTCATGAAGAAGTGTTCTACCCAAGGTAAACCCTCATCCCAGAGCAACCCAACAAGTAAAAACTCAGAGCAATAATTCAAGGGATGACGAATAGAAAAACCCTCCTCATGGGAATTTAGAAAATCCCCACAAATTAAAGGTCAAAAGGAAAATAACTAATTCTCAACAAGGGGGAGGAGAAATACATGCACCTAAACCTGATATTTTGCTGGATTATATGAACCTATATGTAGATCTCGAGAATATCAGCTTCCTGGGCAAAGAAGAGCCCACTACAGAAAATGTACTGCATATTTTTGCACTTGTCGTCCAGGATGATATTTTTTCTGATGAAGAAACTTTTGTTGTTCAGAATGCCTCGTTTGATAAAGATTACAATAAAATGATTTTTGAGAGGAACTCAAAGAGTAAGAGGGGAAACATGCGGTCTACCATTGATACTTGGAATATGTTACCATTAAATTTGTCTTCCATTCACATGGTTGGAGGGATGGATTAGAGTTTTCAATCGCTAATATGGAGGAGGAAAATTATAGTATTTCGGATATAGAATAGTATGCAGAACATAAATATTTTAGATAAAACAATGATATAACCAGAACAATACCAAAATAATACCAGAATAATACCAGAAAGAGCATCTTGATTAATGATAGCAATGTTCACTTGCCACTTCGAGGGGGAAACATCCAGCAGAGCAGAGCTCTATTACAATAATATCCAAGACAAAAATTCCCATACCCTCTACTCTTATTTATACTAAATCTATCTATCCAAAAGAACAATCTAGAGGAAAATCCTTCTAGAAGTGGAAGCTTCTATTAGGTCTTCTTACAACTGACTTATTCCTCCTTATTGCCAGGCCTTATTAATATTGACCTTTATTACATGGAAATATATTATTCTATCCACTTGAGGGGTTAGGTAGGTTAGGTCACTAACATTCCCTCCCCCTTAATATCAACCTTGTCCTCAAGGCTTAAGATGAGGAAATTGTTGCAGAATGTTAGCTGGCTCCCAAGTGACATCTGTGGGAGTTGTATCTTTCCACTAGACTAACACTTCCTTGATGGTTCACTGACGAAGACGATGCTCATGCTGGTCCAAAATTGTTTGTGGTTACAACCAGATGGATCCTTCTTCATCCCACTCGGGAAGGCTTGTTTGAGTTTGGAACCTAGTTTCAATCACCTTATTTAAGCAGGAGACATGAAAAACAAGATGGATCTTAGAAGAACTAGGCAAAGCTAACTGATAGGCCACTTGTCCCATGCGCTTGAGAACTGTATAAGGACCATAAAATTTTTGTGCCAGTTTCTGACAATGTTCGACCTTGAGTGAAGTTTGTTTATAAGGTTGTAGTCGAAGAAATACCTGGTCTCCTTCAACAAATTAACGTTCTAAGCGACCTTGATCGACTTGTTGCTTCATGCGATTCTGAGCCATGGCCAAATTCTCTTTGAGGGTACATAGAATAGCTTCTCGAACTGTAAGTGTTTGGTCAACCTCCTGAACCTTCGAGACACCTGGCGTGTAGGAGAGAACGAAAGGTGGCTTTTGTCCATAAACTGCTTCAAAAGGAGTCATACGAGTAGATGTATGGTAAGAAGTACCACCATTCAACTAATGGTAACATTTGAGCCCATTGATTTTTCCTTTCAGAAGAAAAACACCTCAAATGAGTATCCAAACACTTGTTGACAACTTCAATTTGACCATTAGTCTGGGGATGATAGGCGGTGCTAAGATGAAATTAGGTTCCCTGTAGCCTGAACAGTTCTTGCCAAAAATTGTTGGTGAAAGTGGGGTCTCGATCAAAAACAATAAAATGAGGCATGTCATGAAGCTTGAAGATATGATCCATGAAAAGTTGAGCCACAGTGGATACAGTAAATGGATGTTAAAGAGCACATAAATGAGCATACTTGGAAAGACGATCAACTACCACCATGAGGTGTGACTATTGACGGATTTAGGTAATCCTGCCATAAAATCCATAGACATGTCCCTCAAAATAGCATGTGGAATCAGAAGCGGTTGGAGTGTGCCAGGGGATTTGATTATTTCTCCCTTGTTATGTTGACAAACATCACATTCTGCCACAAAATTATGAACGTCCCTTTTCATACCATCCCAGATAAAAGAACATTTGACCCTGTCATAGGTTTTGGTAAACCTTGAGTACCCAGCTGTGGGAGTAGCATGAAGCTCAGAAAACACCATGGATTTAAGTTGTGATTGTTTACTTAAATACAAACGACCTTTGTAGAGAAGCTCATTATTGTGCCAAGAGTACCCTGGGGAAACTGGAGAATTGTCTTACAATTGTTGGATTGGATGAAAAATTTTAGGATCTTGTAGCCATTCCTGGCGAACATCTTGGAACCTGTTATCGCGCAATTTGTAGTTTAGGTCATAGACTAGAGGATAAGGGTCAAACTGGCATAACAGGGACCTACCCCACCCAATGTCACCACAATGGGGAGGTCCTTTCTATTTAGGGTGGCTAAGCCCAAGGGAGACGTCCCTGACAATCTGGGGTTTGAAAGGAAAAGGCTCAAAGGATTAAGGCTAGTTTTGCTTTCACAGATTACCGCTCAGAAGATAGTCAAGTAAAGAATAACCACAGAAAAGGTACCTGGTTGCGAGACAAGACAACAATGAAACTAGTACATGCAATAGTGGTTAATGCTTCATAAGTCAATGACTATCAAATTTGATGTATATGAGTATATACAGCAGTAATTATTGACAAAGTCTAATAATGACAATAGCTATATAATGTTACTTGTCAATAAACACCAGAATAATATGGCATCAAATGAAAATGATCAATCCTTGAATTAAATCAATGCATTAAATGTCATTAGTTTCTCATATACAAGAGGTTGCTGCATCAATATCCTAGAGGTGACGTCAACTTCTTTTAGGGTTAGTATAATAGACAAAGAAGGTCAACGTTTTGCTAATTAGTCAATGAATATTATCAATTTATCAATGTATATCACAAGATGACCAAGCCAACAATACTTTCTATCAACAGAAGCTCAAATAATGCATGACGTCATCATTAATTGCTAGGTTAGAAGGGTTGTTGCGTCAAGTATGACGTCAGCCCTAGTTAGAGATGTTAGGGTTAGTTAGGGTTTCAAATTTGAGATTTTGAAGAATGATTTTTCACAACAAGCTCAACGTTGGAAAGAATACCAGTGCCTTAGGGTAACATGGAGTCAAAAGTAAGGGAAAAATCTCAGGAGGATTAAAATTTAAAGACTAGAAGGTTAGGTTCTATGGTGCTGC
>CBVK0103184474.1:0-11864 GCA_900067695.1 Picea abies | reverse complement strand
GAGAGAGTACCCTTAGTCTATAATCATGCCACCAACATATTCAAACATCTTTACATGCACAAACACACATCAGTATACACCCGACATTTGATCTTTCATGAATATTTTATGAACATGCATTCTAACTTTATTCTAAGCATCATGCATCAATTCTATCACACTCTCCAATGCCTATCTATTTCATGTTAATCAATTATTTAGATTTATTTTTTCAGATGGATGTCTTTGAATTTATGTAGAACCTTGCTACCTTGCACGCTACTATTTTTCTCAACTTTGCACCACTGGCCCCTATTCTACACCTACTAGCCAAGCCTCACTTGGTCATTCTACATTTCTAGCCACTGGCTGGTCCACTAGTGCTTCCATCTCGCAACTACATTATGCCAAGAATCTTGTCCAATCATCCTTTGGTTAAATTCTCATTATTCATAGTCTTGTAACATGCATTATTCCAACTGAACATTAACACTACAATCTAATTAACCACTTACCACTTTTCTTTACCAAACTGGCCTTGGAATACCATTATCATTGGCTGACATTTCAACATTTTGAAATACTTGTTTCATGACTTATTTCTAATTTTCTTTTCCACCCATGGATATTCTCAATATTAAATATGTCTCTTCACTTCATTGAGTGATTCGTTGTGAAGCACTCTTTGGCCATTCAATACCACCCTAATCCAATGGAAATGCCACTATTTTCCATTTGCACCTATACCTTGCTTTTACTATGCACTCTAATAATAGAGGAATATTCCTTACTTGTATAATTTTAGACATGAGTTGCTAGATCATATATAACAATTCCTTCTTCCTACATTCCCTTTATTTCTCATAGATATGACTGATCCAGCCATAAGTCACACCTCATCTCATGATATCATTTCTCCTTCTCTTCCAACAAGATTTGTTGCCCTTACTATCTTTCTATCTTCAAGGTCATGGAGTCCTCCTTTCTTATTGTGCATGTAATGACATTTTTTACTTGTTAGGTTAATACCCTATGTAAAAATATCTATTTATGTTCCTTTGCAATCCATTCAATCTCCACCATTGGGAAGGTTTCTCCAAACTTTGATGCCATTTAGAAAAATATTTACATCAAGTAATTACATGGTTCATGGATTTCAATTCCACTTTTCATTACTTTCCCTATAGCTCTTTATTACCTCAACCAACTTCTACCAGTTTCTTCCATAATTCCAATATTTTGATATTCAATCCTAGGCTTGAATCCATCTTGTGATATTTCTAATTCTATAAAATGTGCAGCCAACAAAATTTGTGAGGGTAAAATAATTAACAAGATCCATGAAATTTGGTACAATTTTGATCCATAATGTATCATAATTCTTTCTTTCATGAGTTCACTCGAAAAGTCTCAACACTTATATTATTTTTCCATCTACGTGGACTCACAAACTCACGAACTCGCAAACTTTCATACTCACAGACTCATGGACTTGCAAACTCACGCAAGAATAATTATCCTTTTCATAAGTCCATCCAAAAATTCCCAACACTGATCCATGTTTCATCTTCTCGGACTCACAAAATCACAGACTCATGGAATCACAAAAGCATAATTCTCCTTTTCAACCCTTAATCTTGATTGGGACCACTCCTTAATACCTTGTCCAATTATAGACTTCCATGTGGCTTCCTCATACACATAGGCTTGTGACATTAGCATAATATTATCATGATGGAATCCCTCCTCTCATCAATGTCTAAGGGATTCCACATCGATCAGCAACCGACTTCACATCCCATATGCACTTTGATCATTGGTCAAGATATTTTAAACTTTTGGTTTGATAATCAATATTTCTCCATGGTTTTCCAATTAGATCAACCGATTCTCTGTCACTTGGCTCTTGATCTAATGGTCATGATTTGATCTCATTGTGAGATCTACAACTTGTGAATTCTAACATGACTGTTCATTAACTCCTTACTTACTGCACTCATAGCTCTTGGCTTGACATATCTCCCAAACAATGGATGGTCAAGATTAAATTGCACGAACTCCTAAAAATTAACGCCCTTACAACCTCTGATTATGCTTTTGCTCTCCTCCGTTGATCTATGTTCTTGAAGGTCTCTTTGATCTCCACTTCCTACAACTCTGGAAAATATTGGTCACCTCCAAGCCTTGATGATCGACACCTCTCTACTAATCATTAGTTGTGATGGATGGATGAGGTTGTTCTTTACTACACATCTTATCGAAGCTGGACACTTCGACGAGGAAAATGCAGTGCTTTGGGAATTAATGCATCTTCCTACATCCTCAAATCTCCCGAAGTCTCGAAGTTTCGATGTTTTGGAATTCCTCTCCACATACTCCATCCTTTGGCACTTTGACACTTCGACTCTTAACTCCTCTTCATATATCTTTGAATCTCCTGGATTTCTGAAGTTCTAGAATTCATAAAGTAAGACTTCACCGAAGTACTTATGTTTTCCTCCCACTTAGTTGATCAAACGATTGGGAAAATATCCCAATGCATCCTTGAACTATAGTCCACATAGATCCCAAATTCCTCTCATCGATATGATGGTTAATAATATTTCTTACTCTATCCTTATACTATAACTGATATAATGGTTGAGAAGGGTCTCGAAGGATCCTTAGATTTATGACCCTTGTTTCTTCGTGATTTCGACATTCGGGGATTCCGGTCGTTCCAAAATCTTTCACACCCTGAGTGGTCAACTTCTAACATCTCGGAGCTCCGGACCTCCGAAGTCTCAAAGCTCAGAAGGCTTAGCTCCCTTTGAGCATAGTGTAGGGTTCTAGGACCCCAATCATATGGAACCTTGAGAAACCCCAGATGGATATACTCTTAAATTTTATCCAATATTTGGTTAATTTTGTGGACTCGAGGTTAAGGTCACTTGGATAAGAAAATGGTTTGAAGGAAGAACATTTCCTCTACAGAGAACAAAATATATAATAGGGAAAAGGTAATTTCGAGGGATCGACATGACCCAAACAATCCCTATATAGTCTGTCCTGACTCTACATTTGTGAAATTGATCCTTGAGAAATTCCTTTCACAACCCCCAATTTGATCCCAGTCATTGATCCCGTCAATGTTTCAAATGGTCGAATCCTTAGTATTTTTTTTATTTTTTAAAAATTTATCATGATGAATCTCGATCATCAATCATGAGATCAAATTTGATCTCAGTTTTTGATTCTCCAAACTACCTGTAACTCTATAGGAATCCATTAAAAATCAAACTTCTCTCATGAAATTTGGGTATTTGTCTCTAAAACATACTATTTTTCCCCCAAATCATTCACAGACAAGGTCTGCAACAATGAATTTCACAAACACACTCTAGTTTGAGTCCATACAAGCCTAGTGTTTGAACCAGAATCTTTGATACCATAATGTAACATACGCAATGCGCAATTGAGCAACATTACATGCATACACTCATTGAATTATTAAGGTTTGGTACTAAATGAATTCCTATATCTTACCAGCTGTAGATCACACACATATTTGACCATTTAACTAATACTACAGTTCTAAATGCATCTAACAATGTATATTGACATGAATATAATTGTTCAAGCAACATTAAACACATAACATTTATAGAAACTATTTACATAGCATAATTTAACATAAGAACATAAAAAAAATTGTGTATTTGTTAATGATTAACCAACTAGATGCAAACGAAGGATGAACCTCCTAGCCATAGGCACCACATATCATTTTCTCACATCAGAAAGCCACCCTCGAGATCATATTTGTTGTCCCTTGACCTGGTTTTTAGGAAACAATGGTCATGTTTGACCATTTTTGTGACTTCGACAGGCTGGTCGAAGATAGAGCACCTAGGCGAAGTAGAGATCACGGGATCTCACCCTTTTTGCGGGCTTTTTGGGATTTTATGGTTTACGTAGCATGTATGGGATGTCATCCCATGGGTTTACCCATGATTAGGCTCCTTTTTTTAATGTTTAAATAAGTATCTAGGTGATGTAAGTGGAGTTAGTAGGTTACTAGTTCTGATCGGCTTTGTGCAAGAACCTGTGAGGGTTGCTAAGTGAGAATAATTGTGAATATTTTGTGCATACTGCATATGAGACTTGCATATCTAAGTGCAAGTGGTTGTAGTTGGATTTGTGTCTTGACCTAATCTGGGGAAGGAGGATGTGGCGAGGTGTGTGCAGATCTCTTGTCCTTTGCGGAGTTGGATCTGTGGCTTGGTGCATGTACCAAGATTGGAAGAAGCTAATAAAGAAGAAGAAGAGTTGGTGGACGTAGCCCCAGACTAGGGTGAACCACATATATATTGTGTTATGGTGCTTTGTGCTATGTGTTCATGATGGTTATATTTATATTTTCTTGGTGCACTATTCTGGATGTATGATAGGTAGAGTCATTGATGCTTAGTGCTTGATATATTTAAAAATGCTAGATATTCTCTGATGTTATGTGTTGAATGTTTATATGTGTTTAATATTGGTTATTATTGTGCTGACCTACAATTAGAGTTAATATATGATGTGAATAATAATCATAACTGAATTCATACTATTGGCTAAGTGTTATGTTGAAGTGCGTAATCACATATCTGTGTCCCAGCTAGGTTGAAGACACTTGAGTCCTGCAACCCCCCCTGCCTCTACCTTAGGTGAGACTTCATCTTCTTTGCAGGTGTTTCTGAAAGGGACCGTAGTTAGGGTTTTTTTGGTGCACTGTTGAAGTGTTGAACCCTGGGTCTGCCCCGATGCCAACAAATTGTTCAAAAATCAAGAATTAAGGGACTTCATGGCTAGGAAAATAGAGAGACTAGTACAAGAACAAGAGGACAAGTCGAAGAAACTAAGGGCCAGAGACTTAGCTGTCGAAGTTGAAAGAACGCAGGAATTCTTGAAAACCCTATCCATGTAGGAGAGAAGAGCACCTAACCCAGAAGTAATAAGAGAAGAGATATTACATTTGAGCCCTTTTAAAGACCCCCAGCAGTGCGAAGTTACTACGCTAAGAGAAAATAAGAATATGAATGGAAAGAGGAATCTGAGACTCAGATCATAGGAAAGAAGGTAAGAAATCTCATTAAGAAGAAAGAAAAGTTAGAAAAACTATAAGAATTTCTAGGGATGAATTTAGAGAAGGCAGGCTCGCAGAACTTGAACCTCATCGGAATATTAGAACCGCATAGAATGACACTTCACCATGACTAAGCTATATGACCGTTGGAGGCATCCCGACCATTAGAATGACTCTCTAGAATGGTTAGAAACACTTTTATTACCGTAAATATCTCCATTAGACTGTCGAGGATGTGCCATAATGGATGGAATCATATTGATTGAGGCATTCCTGCCTATTGGAGGAATCTGTTACGACATTGCTTATTTAATCCGTCAAATGCCTCACCAGGACCACTTTTGTAAACTAGATATTCAAGCCCACCCAATTGCTACGATTAGCATAGGAAACAAAGGCTCACCTTCGATGAGCCCAAGAAGAAAAGGAGCAGGCCACAAAGTTCTTAAAGAAAGAAAAGGAGGAGATCTGAGAGCACCTTTGAGTTGCATAACAAGAAAAATATGACATTAGAGCGAAGTTTGAGGAGGACAGAGAGAAAACCCAGAAAGAGAAAGACCATTTGCTCGTAGAGAAGACTATTGTCAAGGAAGTTGTGACTAGAGAACTTCTCTCTGTGTCGGGCCTGTTATAGATGGAATAAGAGAAAACCGAGAGCCAAGTGGGAAAGGTCGTTGAGGCCATTCAACAACTTCAGGCATGAGTAGAAAAGATATAACTTCAAGTAGTGCCTAGAACTCCGCAAGAAGTACGAGATCAAAGGGAAGAAACTACCAGGAGCACAGTAGACAGAATTAAGGCATTTGCCTCAGAATCCAAGCAACTCAGTAACCGAAGTGCGCAAACTTATGAGTGCCTTGTAGAAGCCCCGGAGCTGACGAGATTAGAGGAACAACTCCAGGAGGTGAAGAAACAGACATTGACTATGCAAGTACAACTGAAGAAACTTACAACCATTGAGAATATGAAAAGGTCTCAGGAGAAGCGCTCAGTTTAGAAAACTTCAGCTTGAATAATGGTATTCCAACAAAGAAAACTTCTCCAAATATAGAGCCACCCTAGTCATCCAATTCACCTCCCTATCCAAAGAAGTTGAATTTGGAAAAACCTATTGTATGCTATGAATTTGATCTAATCATTGAATTGAAGAATGTTTGTATTAAATTTCCTTTACTGCAAGCTATCTAGGATATTCCAGTTTATGCAAAAATAGTTAGGGAACTATGTTTGAAAAAAACTGGAAGGAATAAAATTGAACCAAAAACTATTCAATTCATGGAAATATTAGCAGATTTAATGTCCTGGCATATTTTTATATAAAAATATGTTGATCCTATAAATCCAATTGTTTCAGTTCATATCAATGGTATTCTTGTTCCAAATAACTTAATTTATTTAGGGGAAACAATCAATATAATTACTAAGAAAACCATGGAACAATTGCAATTATTTAATATTCGTCCTACACTTACAGTTCTTGAATTAGAAGACCAATCTAAAATTAAACCATCATCGATATGATGGTTAATAATATTTCTTACTCTATCCTTATACTATAACCAATCTAACGGTTGAGAAGGGTCTCAAAGGATCCTTAGATTTATGACCCTCGTTTCTTCATGATTTCGACATTCAGGGATTCCGGCCATTCCAAAATCTTTCACACCCTTAGTGGTCAAATTCGAATGACTGTAACCCACATATGATGGTCAGGATGGGTCTCAAAGGATCCTTAGATCGCCATATCGTGTTACTTCACAACTTTCCTTCCCTTACAGGTATTAACCCATTTAAGTCCTGGAGGATTACCTACCAAAAAGGTCATAAAGGTAGGGATGACCTCTTACTATCTGTCAACATTATTGCTTACTTTTTCCTTCCACTAGGATTGATCTAACGACCGAGTAGGATACCGAAGATCCTTTGATCTATGGCCCCCGTTACTTCGCGACTTCGACATTCAAGAGTGTTATCACTGAAATTTAGTCTACAAATGGTGAAGAGAATCCAAAGCACATTAATTCTAGAGGTGATATGAATGGCTAAGTATAATGGTGTCAACATACTCCTGGAGTGAGTCAACTCCAAATTTGACCATGATGTGTATCTAAGGATCAGGAAAGATTCTGAATATCCTCAGATCTATATCCATCATTAATTTGTGACTAAATCCCATGACTATTGGATGTATGGGATGACTTGGGTTATACCTTAGTTCTCCAACAAAACCCTAGAAACCATCAGCCCCTCTAGTAAACTAGAAGGAAACACTGCGCACAAAGTGCACAGTGTAGTCTCACCTGAGATAAATTATGGTTCACTGCATGACCTAGGTGTTTGCAATCGTTGAAGGGATGTTACTCATGGGATGTTAGTAATACCTATCAACTTATACTTCAATATTGATCAGAATACCATATCATCATTCATATCTACCATTCGTTTATCCTTTAACATTCATCCTTCAAAAAATATGTCTAATCTAGTGTGCGCTACAACTTAACCTTAACAAATTCATTCATTTACTTATTCATTCATCATAAATCATATAAAATAAACTCATAAGGGAAACACACATAGAGACACCATGTTTTACCGTGGTTCACCCCCCCTCGAGCTATGTACAAAAATATATTCTTCCTCTTATTATTATTCATCAAAATATTATGTTATGCGCATTACATCATAAGCTTGTGAGGCTGACCAGTGTCGCACCAAGCTCCATAGCTTGTGACCTAAACCTCAGTTAGAAATTCAAAAATAGACTCATCTCCAAAAATGACTCAGTAATTTTCTCCAAAACTCTCTACAAAAAAGATCAGATAGATATCCCCTAGCTACCTTATACATCATATATTTATACTACCAAAACTGGGTTAAAAACCTTTTACATCATAACCCAAAACCGTAACCCTAGTGGATTAGGTTTTTCCACATATTATTTTTTTGCGCAAGGTTGGTCTTCAATCCAACCATTCCTTTCTTTGATTCTTCTTTTCCTCACATTGTTTTTCCTTAATTATCGGTGCACATTGCTTCTTTGGTCCATTCCTTAATTGTATGTTTCATTTGTTGCTCTCTTATTCCTCAAACTTCTCTCCCTAAATAAACTACTCTAACAACGCCAATGGATAGGAAACTACTAGTTTTCAGTCAAACTCTCTCGTAACTATGTCAGCATGTTGCCTTTGATGGTATTAGAGTGTTGCAAAGTTCTAACATCCCGGAGCTCTGGACCTCCTAAGTCTCAAAGATCAGAAGGCTTAGCTCCCTTTGAGCATAGTGTAGGGTTCTAGGACCCCGATCATATGGAACCTTGACAAACCCCAGACGGATATACTCTTAAATTTTATCCAATATTTGGTTAATTTTGTGGACTCGAGCTTAAGGTCACTTGGATAAGAAAATGGTTTGAAGGAAGAACATTTCCTCTACAGAGCACAAAATATATAATAGGGAAAAGGTAATTTCAAGGGATCGACATGACCCAAACAATCCCCATAGAGTCTATCCCGACTCTACATTTGTGAAATTGATCCTTGAGAAATTCCTTTCACAACCCCCTGAGAAATTCCTTTCACAACCCCCAATTTGATCCCAGTCATTGATCCTGTCAACGTTTCAAATGGTCGAATCCTTAGGATTTTTTTTAATTTTTTAAAATTTATCATGATGAATCTCAGTCATCAATCATGAGATCAAATATGATCTCATTTGTTGATTCTACAAACTACCTGTAACTCTATAGGCATCCATTAAAAATCAAATTTCTCTCACGAAATTTGGGTATTTGTCTCTAAAACATACTATTTTTCTCCCCAAATCGTTCACATATAAGGTCTGGAACAATGAATTTCACCAACATGCTCTAGTTCAAGTCCATACAAGCCTAGTGTTTGAACCAGAATCTCTGATACCATAATGTAACATACCCAATGTGCAATTGAGCAACATTACATGCATACACTCATTAAATTATTAAGGTTAAGTACTAAATGAATTCCTATATCTTACCAGCTATAGATCACACACATATTTGACCATTTAACTGATACTACAGTTCTAAATGCATCTAACAACATATATTAACATGAATATAATTTTTCAAGCAACATTACGCACATAACATTTGTATAAAATATTTACACAAAGGAATTTAACATAAGAACATAAAAAAAAATGTGTATATGCTAATGATTAACCAACTAGATGCAAACGAAGGATGAACCTCCTAGCCATAGGCACCACATATCATTTTATCACATCAGCAAGCCAGCCTGGAGATGATGTTTTTTGTCCCTTGACCTGGTTTTTAGGAAACAATGGTCATGTTTGACCATTTTTGGGACTTCGATAGGCTGGTCGAAGACGAAGCACCTAGGCGAAGTGGAGATCACGAGATCTCGCCCTTTTTGTGAGTTTTTTTGGATTTTAGGGTTTACATAACAGGTATGGGATGTCGCCCCATGGGTTTACCCATGGTTAGACCCCTTTTTGTAATGTATAAATAAGTATCTAGGTGATGTAAGTGGAGTTAGTAGGTTTCTAGTACTGATCATCTTTGTGCAAGAACCTGTGAGGGTTGCTAAGTGCGAATAGTTGTGAATATTTTGTGCATACTGCATGTGAGACTTGCAGATCTAAGTGCAAGTGGCTGTAGTTGGATTTATGCCTTGACCTAATCTGGGGAAGGGGGATCTGGCGAGGTGTACACAGATCTCTTGTCCTTTGTGGAGTTGGATCTGTGGCTTGGTGCATGTACCAAGATTGGAAGAAGCTAATAAAGAAGAAGATGAGTTGGTGGAAGTAGCCCCATACTAGGGTGAAACACGTATATATTGTGTTATTTTTCTTTGTGCTATGTGTTCATGATGGTTATGTTTATATTTTCTTGGTGCACTGTTTTGGATGTATGATAGGTAGATTCATTGATGCTTAGTTCTTGATATATGAATAAATGTTATATCTTCTCTGATGTTATGTGTTGAATGTTTATATGTGTGTAATATTGATTACTATTTTGTTGATCTACAATTAGGGTTAATATCTAATGTGAATAATAATCATAATTGAATGCATACTATTGGCTAAGTGTTATGTTGAAGTGTGTAATCACATATCTGTGTCCCAACTAGGTTGTAGACACTTGAGTCCTACAACCCCCCCTGCCTCTACCTCAGGTGAGACTTCATCTGCTTCGTAGGTGTTGTCGAAAGGGCCAGTAGTTAGGGTTTTTTTGGTGCATTGTTGAAGTGTTGAACCCTAGGTTTATCCCTGTGCCAACAAATTGTTCAAAAAGAAATAATTAAGGGACTTCATGGCTAGGAAAATAGAGAGACTAGTACAAGAACAAGAGGACAAGTTGAAGAAACTGAGGGCCAGAGACTTAGCTGTTGAAGTTGAAAGAACACAAGAAGGCTTGAAAACCCTATCCATGTAGGAGAGAAGAGCACCTACCCCAGAAGTAATAAGAGAAGAGATATTACATTTGAGCCCTTTGAAAGACCCTCAACAGTGTGAAGTTACTATGCTAAGAGAAAATAAGAATACAAATGGAAAGAGGAATCTGAGACTCAGATCATAGGAAAGAAGGTAAGAAATCTCATTAAGAAGAAAGAAAATTTAGAAAAAATATAAGAATTTTTAGGGACGACTTCGGAGAAGGCAGGCTTGCAGAACTTGAACCTTGTCGGAATAGCAGAACTGCAATGAATGGAACTTCACCATGACAAAGCTATATGACCATTGGAGGCATCCCGACCATTAGAGTGACGCTCCAGAATGGTTAGAAACACATTTATTACCGGAAATATCTCCATCGGACCGTCGAGACTACACCACAATGGATGGAATCGTATTGATTGAGGCATTCCTGCTCATCTAAGGAATCTGTTATGACATTGCTTATTTAATGCATCAAATGCCTCACCGGGACCACTTTTGTAAACTAAGATATTCGAGCCCACCCAATTGCGAAGATTAGAAAAGGAAACAGAGGCTCAAGTTTGACGATTCCAAGAAGAAAAGGAGCAGGCCACAAAGGCCTTGAAGAAATAAAAGGATGATGCAGGAGCATCGCCTACATCAAGCGAGCCAACACAGAAGGCAAGAGATAGCTGGACACACGCCAGCACAAATTTTGAAATTCCCTTAGATTGTTGTGCCATCTTAAATGAAGTCATTTATGAAGAGACGCACTTGTATGATGTAAACGGACCTTGAGCCTTTATCTCTTGTCCTTAGTAGGTAGATGACATTTAAGATAGTTAATGCAGGTAGATAGAATTTTAATTCTAAAGTAGACTGCTTGAGAGTGTAAGAGGGAAACAGGATATAGACACCCTCATTGCATATTGTAACATAAGGTTGAAGCAGAAGAAGAGCAAGAGCGTGCAAAGAACTGTAATGTCCCCACTTTGGGACATCATCACAGGGCAGAGACTTATGATGACTAGAGTAGCCAGATGGATGTTATAGAGAATACAAGGGTATTTGAGAGGCATTGTGGGGTCCAGTTGGCATTTATCATCATATTCCATCATTATGAGCCATTCCGACGATTTCCATGATTTTGACTATTTTGAGCTATAAGTTAATTAAAATCACTGAAGAGGTCATTTTGGGAACATTACTTGGAGGAACCTCTCAGTGTAGTAGCTCATTGGAATCGAGAGGAGAAACACTACAGGACGGGATGGCTAGAAGTGACTTTCAGTGGCCAGGGAAGCCACAAGGAGAGATAAGGAGCTTTTCAAAGGTAAAAAGGTTAATTAAT
>CBVK0103184399.1:0-10439 GCA_900067695.1 Picea abies | reverse complement strand
ACTTGGTTGTTGGTACAAACCTCCAACTACAAACAATGCCAAGTAAGAACACATCAAAAGGTATGATATTTCTTTCCTTACTCTGAGCACAGGAATTTAATTTAGACCATCATTATTAGAAGTGATATTTATGGTCTACTTGAGTGACCATAAGTATGTATACCACCCAATGAATGTCATAAATATGGGCTTTATCTTTCCTTGTCATGTGTTGCTTCCCACTTCCTTTCCGTACCTTTCATTTCCATGTATTTCCCTGCCATTACTTTCCATGCCTTGTCTTCCCATGTCTTTCCATGCCTTTACTTTCCCTTCCTTTCCTATACCTAGACCTATACCTTTCCTTGTCTTGCCTTGCCTTGTCTTCCTATGCCTTTCCTTGCCTTTCCTTTCTATGACATGTCTTTTCTTGTATATCCTTTCATTGGATTTCCTTTTCTTGTCATGCCTTGTCTTGCCTTTCATTTCCTTTCCTTTCCTTGTCATGCCATGTCTTGTATGGTATTTCCTTTCATTTCCTTTCCTTTCCTTGTCATGCCATGTCTTGTATGGTATTTCCTTTCCTTTCCTTGTCTTGTCATTCCTTGTCTTTCCATGCATTTCCTTTCCTTGCCTTTCTATGAATTTCCTTTCCTTTTCTTTCCTTCCCTTCCCTTCCCTTGTGTTTCCATGCCTTTCCTTACCTTATCTTGCATTTCCTTGTCTTTCCTTGCCTTGCCTTGCCTTACCTTTCCATGCATTGATTTTCTTTGTCTTTCCTTTCCTTACCATGCCATCTCTTGTTTAATTCGTGGTCTAAGTCTAATTTAAGGAAACACAAGGAAAGTAAAGGTAATTCAAGAAAGGAAATTCAAGGAATGGTAATGAAAAGGCAAGGAAATTCATTGTAATGCAAGGAAAATTAAGGATAGACATGGAAAGGAAAGGCATGCCAAGCCAACGTCTAGGTTTAGGTCTAGTTTTAGGTCTAAGTCTGCATCATGGTCTAGGTCATGGTCTAGTTCTAGTTCATGGTATACATCTAAGTCAAGGCAAGGAAAGGAAGGAAAAAGAAATGCAAGGAAAGGAAAGGAAATGAAAAAAAATAAAAGACATGGAAATGAAAGGTTGGACATGGGAAGGTAAGGCAAGGCAAGGAAAGGCAAGGAAATGCAATGGTAGGAAAGGCAAGGCAATGCAAGAGAAGGGAAGGATAGACATGGAAAGGAAACGTCTAGGTTTATTTCTAGGTCTAGGTCATGATCTAGTTCATGGTCATGTTATAGGTATTTTAATTTTACAACAACATAATTTTTTCTTTTGGGGATAATGATGATAAATTTTGATACACAATGCCTAATGTGGTGGAATAATAACTTTTAAAAATTGTTGGAAAATAAAATTATGAACTCGACTTTTTATTCTGTCACATATAATTCGCATATGCAAGATCACATTGTGGATCATTAAGTACTTATGTGATGAAGTCATACGTTTTTATTATTTTAATGATATGCATCATTCCTTTTGATAAACATAATGTGATTATGATGGTTCTATATGCAAGGATAAACTTTGATGATCCAGGTGGATCTCGATGGCCATCCACCTTCATCATTGAATCAACATTTCTGAGCTTATGGTTTTGATAAACCATGATGTTCACCTTTTTGATGCAGAATGTAATGTAATGTAATTCCTAAAACACTAATCAATTGTATCACATTAGAACTAGGAGTTAAGCACGCTTGGGATAGAGTAGTACTAGGGTGGGTGACCTCCCAGGAAGTCCTAGTGTTTTACATGCCTACATAATTTTGTAAAATTAGACCAATAATCCCACATGCATCATGGGAATTATTTTCCTCTCACTCTATCATATATAATCAAGTTGAAGGATGTCCTTTAATCATGCAATGGATTTCTATGTAAATCTTGTTGCAAATGAAGTGTAGCATACATCTCTTTCTATTCAGAGATAAGTTACCCAATTCTAACCAGTTTGTGTTCAACATTTTTCTTCTATTTAATCCATTAATAGAAGTTAGG
The DNA here is from genome assembly GCA_900067695.1 of Picea abies. Classification (NCBI taxonomy): domain Eukaryota; kingdom Viridiplantae; phylum Streptophyta; class Pinopsida; order Pinales; family Pinaceae; genus Picea; species Picea abies. Next base: position 8,411 of record CBVK0103184399.1, on the reverse strand, counting down.
TTTCACTAAATTTTTGTATTTCTAATATATTTTCCTTTGTATCTCTTTTTTCTCTCATAATAATTTGGATATGTCAAGATCTCTTTCTCTTCAGAGATAAGCTACCCCATTCTAACTAGTTTTCTTTTCACAATGTTATGTTATTTTATTCATTAATAGAAGTTGGGTTTCACTGTATTTCTATGTTTATGCTATATTTTCCATTCTATATATTTTTTTTCTTAGCATAATCTGGATCAATTGTATCATAGTAGTCTTATCCTCGTCATCTCTCAGAGCATGTCCTTGACACGTTCAAGGTATAGAGAGTTCGGCCTTGAGCTAGTTTTGCTTGAGAAGAACTTCTCTCACTAGCCTAACTGACTTCCCATGGAGAAAGAGAAAAGAGATGATGGAGTAGGATATCCTTTCAAGATGTTTCTCAAGGAATATCTCATGTGATAGAGTAATGATATGATGGAAAACTTCACTCAGATCCATCAACAACTACTAATGTTGGTTGTGACATATTTGACAAGAAACCATTTCGGAGGAGCGACACCCTTCAAGGTAAAATTCAATTTTGATATCCCCTTATATATGAACAGATAGATGAAAGCTCTCTAGAAAAATGGTTCAATCTTCTAGAAGTTTATTTCTTTGTCCAAAAACTTTCTAAGACAGAAACGATCACCTTCACTCTCCATAAATCCCTTCCCCATGTTAGATCTTTGTTGGAAGGTTAATAGGAGAGGTACACCATGGATTAATCTATGACATTCAAGAGAGAACCCACTTGTGCATCCTTTGTATATTCCCTCAAGGAGGATCTATACCCTATCGAAAAATATGATTACTAGTACATTAGATGGACAAATCTGCATAAAAAAAAAGACCATATGGTGTTAGGATACACTAACATATTTCATACATTTCACTCAAAGTTGGGTATCAAATAGTCTGAGGAGAACTTGTTTTTTAAGTACCACAATGGTCTACATAGGTACATGCAAATACAGATGGATTTTTGGACATCACTTCACTAGGATATGCTTATTGATATGCAATCAAATTTGAGCATAAATTCAAACAATGGAGTAAGAAGGAGTTCGTTTTTGAAAATATTACATAATAAAAGCATGGAAAATGAAAACCTAACTCACAGAACAAATGAAAAATTGATGAGAGACAATCTCAGGAAAATCATTCCAAGAAACCGGCTCAGAACGGTGATGGGAAGTCTAAGAAAGACACCAGTAAGTGGTGTGAGTTCCACAAAACCCCCTGGAACAAGACCAATGAATGTCACTCAAAATAGTCATTGGCGGTTGAGCTCAAAGAAAAAGAATCATAAGCTTACTCAAACTCTGATTCAAAGAACAATAAATGGAAACAGATCATCCATGAAAAATCCACTACTACCATCACGACAACAACAATACAACCAGAAGATGAAAAATCCACTACTACCATCACGACAACAACAATACAACCAGAAGAAATAGAGGAGATTGAGGAGGGAAAGCACCTCTTCAAATCCCATATGTGGGTAAAGGGTACCACACTACACTTCATTTTTTCTATTAGGAGATAGAAGAGCCTGATCTCAACCAAGGTTTTCAAGAAATTGAATTCTCCAACGATGCCATGCCCCCAACCGTACACCATTGTATTTCTAAGTTAACGATGAGACATCCACATTAGTCAACAATGTCTCCTATCATACAACATCAAGCTCTTCAAGGATTAGGTATTGTGCTATGTTTCCCTACTTGAAGCCCGTGATGTTATTTTAGGACAACCATATATGTGGAAACATCATTCTCTCTATGAGTCTCGACCCCACAGTGTCATTGTTACTCTAGTAGATCATATCTATAGGGTACCATAGGTATCTCCATCTACTTCCACTTCATTTGTCTCAAAACAAAAGAGCAACACAATGATATATCAGACCAAAAAGTTTTCTCTATTTGCAATTCAATAAGAAGGTGAACAAAAGGTCACTACAGCAACTACAACCTTGGCCCAAGACCTTTCTATCCAACAGAAGTAGGTTGAAAATATTGTAGAGGAGAACAAAGATATTTCTACTTCACCTACAGGGGTGCCTATGCACTACCGCATCATGCTTTCCATTGACTCAATGCATCAGTGCTCCCTTCAACAGAAGTAGGTTGAAAATATTGTAGAGGAGAACAAAGATATTTCTACTTCACCTACAGGGGTGCCTATGCACTACCGCATCATGCTTTCCATTGACTCAATGCATCAGTGCTCCCTTACCTAATGGTTTAATCTATAGATGATCTCTTCTAGAGAATGAGAGTCTTCCATATGTTTAACATAGCTCTATTGGAAACTTCCTTTTGCAAGTTTTCTTGGGGTTCAAACCATTATCCCCCATTGATATAGCTCTTCTTATTTCCAATTTGTTTGGCAGGATCCAACACTTCCACCAACAAGTTCATGATGTCCTTCCATGGGCCATGTACAAGAAGGAAAACTACTTCAACAAGGATGTCCTTCCATGGGCCATGTACAAGAAGGAAAACTACTTCAACAAGGAAAGCATCTCACCAAATTTCATATTCAACAACATTTTCCCCATATCTCTAGGGAAATTTACATAATGGGTATCATTTCTTCCTAATGGGGGAGAATTAATCTAGGTTGATCTCAGTGGCCAACCACCTTCTCCACTAAATCAAGGTTTCTAAGCTTGTGGTTTTGATAAACCTTGATGTTCACCATTTTGATGGGGAATGTAATGTAATATCATATCCATTTGTGATGTAATGTTATTCCTATAGATTTAATGTAATGGATCCCATTAGAAATCGACATTTAAGCGTTCTTGGTCTAGAGTAGTACTAGCATGGGTTACCTCCCAAGAAGTCTTAGTGTTTTACATGCCTATGACATTTTGTAAACTTAGACCAATTTATCCCACATGCATCATGTGAATTATTCTCCTCTCCCTCTACCATATACAATTGAGGTGAAGGAGGTTCTTTAATCATGCAATGGAGTATTATGTAAAGCTTGTTGTGAATGAACCATATCCAAAATCTCTTTCTCTTCAAGGATAAGCTATCCAATTCTAGCCAATTTGTTTTCTGCAATGTTCTTCTAATTTGTTCATTAATAGAAGTTGTGGTTCACTATATTTCTTGGTTTATGCTATATTTTCCTTTGTATCTCATTTCATTCTCAACGTAACCTAAAACAGTCAACATCTCTTTCACTTTAGAGATAAGATACTACATTCTAGCAACCTTGTGTTCTACAATGTTCTGCTATTTTATTCATTAACAGAAGTTGGATTTCAGTGTATTTATATGTTGATGCTATATTTTCCTTTGTATCACATTTCGTTCTCATCATAATCCATATCTTCTGAGCTTGTATGAGGAATTTGGATGGAGAATGGATGTTTTTCTAATTTTAATTTCACATATTGCATCATTGCAAATACGAGGCAAGGAAAGAAAATCCAAGTCAAGAGAATACATGGAAAGGAAAATCCTGGAAAGGAAAGGAAAGGATAGACATGGAAAGGAAAGGAAAGGCAAGGAAAGGCTAGACATAACAAGAAAAGGCATGGAAAGACATGGAAAAACCTAGACCTAGACCTAGACCCTCTCAACATGTCTTTCCAAGGAAAGGTGAGGCCAGGCAAGGCCAGGCAAGGAAAGGAATGGAAATACAATGCATCACAAGACCTAGACCTATACCTAGACAAGGCAAGGAAAGACATGAAAAGGAAAGGCATGGAAAGGAAAGGCTATACATGGCAAGGCAATGCTAGACATGGCAAGGAAAGGCTAGACATGGAAAGGCAAATAATGAGAAGAGATATAATATCTACAACAGTTTGCATACATCCTTCACTTTAATAAGACAATCCTTCAAGATGGTTAGAGACAAAGTTTACTAATATGGGGTTTAATATTACCAATATTAATGTAGATCCAAATGATGGATTTCAAACAAAGTTTGGACATGTGTTTGGAGTGCATAGATTGGATCCTCTTAGGTTCAAGTCCTTTGAGAGTCACATCATGATCATGTTGGTGGAAAGTGATAACTTCCACATAATGGTTACTAAAGTAGTTACCTACCAAAATACACCATTGAATATAAAAAAAAAACCTAATCCAACACCCATGATATAGAATTCATATTGGAGGATATAGCCAAATTCTTAGAATGTTTCACTTTGTGCATGAAATGCTCACATTGAATATGTGTTTTTCCTAGGATACTAATTGATGCAAGAGCGTCGTTAGTGATCACGTGGAGCAGGACCACTCAGCACTGGGAATCTTTTCAGAATCTCAATGCTGGTAGTTACAATGAATATTTTGAAGCACTCTTGAACTCAATGCCAGGAGATATTTTGAATCACGTATGGACACAACATTGAAGAAATCTTGAACGAATGTGAGCGAAGTGGGAGTTTCCACTCATGCTCTGGAATGTGAGTGATATAAGATAGTTGTTAGGTTAGGTTTTGGAGTAGAAAAGTAGTCAGGGGGAACCCTAAGAACCCTCTGAGATAAATAGAGGTTATGTACGCCCAAATGAGGCTAGCTACAAGTTAGTAGGAGATTTCTCAGTGTTCAGTTTTTGTTTTGATTATAGTTGTAGCCATTTTCACTTTTGAGTATAACAAAGGAAAATTGACCCTATGCATGGTGTGGAGATTGTTTGCAATTCCCTGTTATTGTGTTTCATGAATGAATGAATTTCATTATGAGTATATGGAACTATGAATATTAGGATAAGTTTCAATTGTTTCTCTTCTGATAGAAGTGGTGCAAGGTGTGCACACAGAACATAAGGAGTGTGTTGATGGGATTTGTTTTGGTTCTGAAGCTCATGAGAGATAGCACGAAACTTTCCCCTTGCAAGGAGTGAAAAGTGACTATTGCAAGGTGTGCACAGTCGTCCACAAGAATTCAAATATTGCATAATAATAAGTTTTAAGGTGTGCATTGAGTGAAAGGAGAATTCCAGGAGGGCGGAAAGAATTTCTTATTAGAAATCCTTCGGACCTAAGTTATCGGAATCCCTGAAGCGCAAGGAGTGCATAGGAAACCAAAAATTGTCATGAAGACCAAGCTCAGGAGAGATAACACTTTCTAGAAGCGTAGTCTAAGTCTGAGATATAGACCCACAAGAAGTTCAAAGGTAGAGACCTTTGAAGACTTAGAAAAAATTTCTAAGTCAGAAGAAATCAGAAGCTCAGGAGGAGGAGAAACAATGGTCATTGGATCACAGCATGAATGATCAAGAGTTGTCTCATTCAAGAGAAGGTGCATGAGATTTAATGCTTCATACACATAGGAGAAAGAAACCACCAATATTTGAGACTTGAACTTCCCAAAGTCCGGAGTTCCGGATTCCCGAAGTGAAATATCATTCGTTGGATCAATCGAGTAAATATGGACCGTTAGATATCATGAGCTTGGGAGGAAGAAAGTTTGAAACTTGAAATTCCTGAAGCATGAAGAGTCGGAGAGTCGAAGAAAATATGGACCGTTAGATCTAGAGTGTTAAGTGTCGATGGGTAGTGAGATCTAGAGGGAGGCCAAGGTGAGGCGTTGAAACACCCGAAGCCCGAAGAGCCGAAGATCTGAGAGTCATCGATCTGTTAGTAGACACTTGTCAGTAGATCGTGAGATCCGAGAAACTTTTTGTGCAATTTTAGTTTGAGAGCTGAGATCGTCGAATCCTGGAGGCCTGAAGACCCGAAGTGAATCTGAGCCATCAGATCTAGAGGAGACGTGGTGAAGATGTGAGAACTCCAGGTAAAGTCCCAAAGCGACCTATAGTCGTCAGATTCAGGGGAGACATGGCGTGAATCCATGCATTCTGGGTAAATACCCAAAGTAAACCTCAACCGTTGATTCGAGGTGGATTATAGCCTTAAGACAAATTCATTGGGGAAAGGGTGAAGTTTTATCTTTTAAATCTTTGAAGTCTAAAACCTAGAGGGGATATGGATCGTTAATCAAGAGGGGGGTCTCAAGACCATTGATCTGGGTTGAAAGTTCAAACACCCAAGGTAGAAGCTGGACCATTGACTGTGAGGATAGGTGTCTGTAGATCACCCACTCTGGAATATTGCAGTACAAAAGGAGGTGAGGTTTGAGATTTCAAAACCCCAAAGTCCGAAGAACCACAAAGATCCCAACCATTTATTGAAGGGGACAAGTTTCAGGAGATCTTCCACTCTGAAATATTTCTCTGCAAAGGAAACCAAGGTTTGAGATTCGAAAATTTTGAATTCCAAAATCCTGAATCGATAACAGTCGTCGATCGGAGAGAGGGAGATCCAAACCGTTGATTCCGCAGAAGAGATCTCAGTCATCCATCTAGAAGAACTGTCAAGATCATAAGATCAACGGTCATCTTGTATTTGAGGGACAGGAGTTGTGCGGACTTTAAAAAGTCGAGGGCGAGCCACAATCCATACTGTGGTTTTTCCAGGGAGACACATGGAGGGTCGAGGAGAATTGTGGTACCAAAGGAATTTTGACTTCAAACCTCTTGTGACTATGTCCGCAATCACATGGTCATCGCCCAAGGTCACATCGGAGGAGGGGCCGAGAGAAAAGGCGCTAATGCTCGATACTCTGAGGTTTTTGTAGAGTGCGAAAAGGAAGGTCATGGGTGTCGAGAATCCTGCATAGGGAGCTGAGGGCACCTATGTTTAACACAGAATGAGACCAATAAGGTTTCAAGGAGTCACTCGACTCCAGAATTGAAGATCCTAGCCAGGAGGTCGCACAACCATTAGGAGAGAAGGGGGTATTCACCAAGTGGTATCAGAGCAAAGTTTTTCTTGCAGACACTAGGAAAGGAGAGGAGACAAAAAGAACTCATATTTGTACTCTATTTGTGACAAACAGTGAACACAATGCCACTGAGGAGAGGAGTGGAACCACCTTTAGCCAATTGAGTTGTAGAAAGGTTGATGCGAGAACTTCATGCAATATTATAGGCCATGGAGGCAGCACAGAGATGAGCACCTGATGCTGGAGACATCAGCGATGAAGAGAGTGAAGAAGTAGAAGTCAAAGAAGTTGTAGGAGAGGATGTTGTTGAAGAATGCTTGTTGAGAGCAGTTGCCAGATTGGGAGGCAGAGCCAATATAGAGGTCCCAATGTATGAAGTCAATTTAGATGCTGAAGAGTTGTTGGATTGGGTAATATTCATGGACAAACTTTTCAACTATGAAGAGGTCGATGAAGAGAAAAAGGTGAAATAGGCTGTCACGAGGCTAAATGGACATGCAGTGTTGTGGTGGGATGAACTGCAGGTTGAGAGGAGAAGCAAAGGAAAACATAAGATGAAGCAAAGGAAAACATAAGATAAATAATTGGGACAGAATGGTAGCCAAGTTGAAGGCTAAGTTCATGCCCAAAGCTTATCAAATCAATTTGTTCAGGAAGATACAGAACCTGAGACAGAAGGGGATGACAGTTAAGGAGTACACATAGGAGTTCTACAGATTGAACATCATAACTGGTCAAAGGAAGAGAGATGAATAAAAAGTTTACAGATATATAAATGGCATGAGATATCAAATCCAGTATGAGTTCAGCATGATGTCAGTAAGGATAGTGGAGGATTCTTATCAGTTTGCACTGAAGGCAGAGGAGAAGTTGGCCAGAAAACAAAGCCAGTGAAGAAGAGGTAAAATCCTAGCCCCAAACAAAATCAAGGGAGTTACCCATGACAAGGCACATAAGTATAAGGACAATTCTGAGAAACCACACAGACACTCGAAAAGAGGAGGAAGTTCCCGAGGAAGACAAGGTGGTGGGAGAAGTTCTTCTAGAGGAAGAGGAAGAAGAGGAGGAGGAGAAATAAGATGTTATGCTCGTGGAAACATAGGGCACATGTATTGGGAGTGTCCCGAGAAAAATAAATAAGGAGGAGGTGAAGCTCACATTTCTGAAGCACATAGAGGGAATGTTGAAGCAAAAGGTGCAGAGGATGGAAGATCCCTGGTACTGAGGAAGGTTCTCTTAAAACCAGACGCAAAAGTTGAAAATCTAGTGCAGAGGAACAGTCTCTTCAAAACATCTTGCAAGACTAAAGAGAGATTATGCAAGGTGATAATCGACAGTGGGAGCACAGATAACTCAGTATCCACAGAGATGGTTGAGAAATTGGAGTTGGAGACAACTGGACATCCACAACCATACAAAGTCTCGTGGTTGTAAAATGGACACCAGGTAATGGTTACTAAACAATGCTTGGTTGAATTTAAGATAGGAGGATATAGAGATGAAATTTTATGTGATGTAATTCTCATGGATGTATGCCATATTTTGTTGGGAAGACCATGGCAGTTTGATAAGAATATCATTCATGATGGGAGGAAGAATGCATACACCTTGGAGAAGAATGGTAGA
>CBVK0103184397.1:0-10307 GCA_900067695.1 Picea abies | reverse complement strand
CCTGAAGTGAAATATTAGTCATTGGATCAATCGAGCGAATATGGACCATCAAATATCATGAGGTAGGGAGGAAACAAGTTTGAAACTTGAAATTCCCAAAGCATGAAGAGCCAGAGAGTCGAAGAAAAGCTGGACCGTTAGATCTAGAGGGGTACCTGTCAGTGGGTCGTGAGATCTAGAGGGAGGCCAAGGAGAGGCGTTGAAACACCTGAAGCTTGAAGAGCCAAAGAGCTGAGAGTTGTCGATATGTTCGTAGACACTTGTCAATAGATCGCAAGCTCCATAAATTGTTTTGAGGGATTTTCAGTTTGAGAACTGAGATCACCGAATCCTAAAGGCCCGAAGACCTGAAGTGAATCTGAGCCATTAGATCTGGAGGAGATGTGGTGAAGATCTGAGAACTTCAGGTAAAGTCCCGAAGTGATCTATAGTTGTTAGATTCATGGGAGACTTGGAGTGAATCCGTGCATTCCGAGTAAAGACTCAAAGTAAACCTCAGTCATTGATCTGAGGTGGACACATGTCAGTGGATTATAGCCTTTAGACAAAGTCATTGGGGAAAGGGTGAAGTTTGAGATTTGAAATATCCAAAGTCTGAAACTCAGAGGAGATATAAACCATTGTTTGAAAGGAGGGTCTCAGGACCATTGATCTAGGTTGAAAGGTCAAACACCCAAGGTTCTAGGTTGAAAGGTCAAACACCCAAGGTAGAAGCTGGACCATTGATTGTCAGGACATGTGTCTATAGATCACCCGCTCTAGAAGATTGGAGTATGGAAGAAGGTGAGGTTTGAGATTTCAAAACCCTAAAGTCCAGAGAATCAAAGATATCATAGCTGCTAATTGAAGGGAACAAGTGTCAGCAGATATTTCACTGTAGAATATTTCTATGCAATGGGAACCAAGGTTTGAGACTTGAAAATTCTAAAGTTCAAAATTTTGAATCGATCACAACCATCGATCGGAAAGAGGGACATCCGGACCGTTGATTTCATGGAAGAGATATCAATCGTCCATCTAGAAGCACCATCAATATCAACGATCATCTCACATTTTTGGGACAGGAGTTACGCGGACTTTAAAACGTCGAGGGAAGGCCACAATCCATACTGTGGTTTTTCCAGGGAGACACGTGGAGGCTCGAGGAGAATTTTTAGCCCAATGGTAGTTTGAATTCAAACCACTTGTGACCATGCTTGCAATCGCATGGTCATCGCCCAAAATAACATCGAAGGAGGGGCCAAGAGAAAAGGCATTAATGAACGATACTCTGAGGTTTTTGTAGAGCATGAAAAGGAAGGTTGTGAGTGCCAAGAAGCCTATGCAAGGACCCGAGGGGACCTGTGTTTAACACGGAACGAGACCAATAAGGGTTCAGAGTGTCATTCGACTCCAGAATCAAAGATCATGATCGAGAGGTCGTGCAACCCTTAGGAGAGAAGGGGGTCTACACCACTAATTAGGAAGTTTTTATAAGTATATATATGAAGGATGAAATTCTTAACCTATTTCATAACAAGAATGTTTATTGTACTTTAAATATCAACATAGAAAAAACATTGTGTTATTTAATATGGGAATAAAATTTGGAAGTATCAAGTCTACCCAAACTAGTCATGGAAAAGAGGGATACTAAGGGTTCTCTATTTATAATGGTGGAGGGGGATGGACCACATGGAAAGGAAAGGCATAGAAAGGAAATACAAGGAAATACATGGAAAAACAAAGCATGGAAAGGAAAAATACAAGGCAAGGAAAGGCATCCCAAAACATGGCAAGGAAAGTAAAGACATGGAAAGTTAAAGGCATGGAAAGGAAAGGAAAGGTATGGAAAGGGAAATCAAGGAAAGACATGGAAAGACAAGGAAATTCAAGGGAAGGAAATACAACGCATGTAAATACAATGCAAGGTATCAAAATTTAAGTCAAGGCATGGAAATACAGGGAAAGGAGAGGCATGGAAATGTAATAGATGGCAAGGAAAGACAAGGAATAGCAAGGAAAGGAATGGAAAGATATGGAAGGCAAGGAAAGACAAGTAAAGACAAGTCAAGGCATGGAAATACATGGCAAGGCATGGAAAGGGAAGGAAAGAAATGGAAAGGCAAGACAAGGAAAGGAAACACAAGGCAAATCAAGACAAGGTCAATTAGGTGTCACAAGACCCAATGTAATGTGTTTTTGAAACATGAGATGATTAAAAGGAAAAGGATATCATTTTCTTATATCATTTATAATAAATTTTTTTGGAATTACTTTCCAACATTATTATGACCATATTAAGATGCAAATTTTTTCATATAGATTTCCATTAGTACATTGTGGTTGAAATGGTTTTTTGGCATTAACTCTTTTAGAGAAGATGGAAATTGGTGAATAGTGTTTTTTCTTTAATACATTAAGTTGAAAAATAGCCAAATGGGAAAATTTGTCCCATAAAATTTTATTTGAAATATTTATGAGTTCATCAAGTAACCCATAACCCTTGCAACAAGTCTCACTTATATTAATGTTTCATTCATATTATATGATTTTAATAATTTGGGAACATGCATATACCTAAGTTTGATATGTTGAACCTTGGATTTTACAAGATATTGATTTGAGTGGTTTGAGTGATATTATAAGGGAGCATGAATGATTAATAATATCAATGGATTGTATGGCATAGATTCCACATGAATGTAACTAGAAAAAAAAGAGCCACATGTTTACCCAAATCTAGTTAAGGACCATGCATTCATCAACATCCAATAAAAAAACAATGAAATTCATAAAAAATTGTTGTATGAAATGTGTGTGTGTGTGTGTGTGTGTGTGTTCAACATCGTCTCAACTATGCGTTTTTCACAAACTGACACATCGTGCCCAATATACAAAACAACAACTACCCTAACATGGAAAAATGTCATATGGTGGCCTAGATAAGAAAAAGAAAGTCACTGGTCACTCATTGACCATTGCCACCCTCACAAATATCAGGAGAATCCCATAAATCGATATTTATTCTCTTAATCAAATACGCACCTTGACTGGTCTTGCACCTAGGCATGGTTTGTTGCTTTAGTGACTAGAAAAAGAAACAACATTCTTATAATTCTTTTCCACAATAAATTAATAGACTTACATAATTATACTTTTTTATGCAACCTAATACAAATAACCACAGATGATACTGACAATTGTGAAGGTGTTACCCTCCTACATGACTCTAATATCTCAGTGATGCCACCCTATTTAAGTTACATGGTTCAAATCATGAAATTTAAAAAAACAAATACATAAAATCAATTCTATTCATGGTACATAAAAATTGATCATCAAAAACATATCTCACCATGAATAACTTGGGCAATGGTGGAGAGTCACTGGCAGGTGGAGTTCTTGGTTTTACAACCTACTCTGATGAACCATCTATTATGGTAGCCTCAATGGATGGCATAGCTGGAAAAGGTGGTGGGTTGGGTGTCCTATGCATGTATCCATTAAGTAAGGATGTAAAATGAAAGATGGTGGGGGTGAGAAATGATAAACCCCATGGCTTGTACGAGGAATGGTAAAACCCTTAGGTTGGAAAGAGGTATACCAAGAACCGGGCTAGGGTTCCCAAGGACTAGACTAACCCCGTATTTAGAGAAAAATAAAAATAATAGGTGGAATGTAGGTAGTGGTGGTGGTATGGATTACCCAACAATAGATGAAGTACCCTACATAAATATTTATAATATTTTTATAGTACTAAAAAGTGAAATTCAACCAAATATATTTAACAAATTTCGGTTTTAAATAAGATTTAACTCAACACATGATACCTATGAAGCTGGTGACTTTTCCATCCTAGGTGGACATGGCTCATCACCGTATGGTTCCACAACTTGTACAAACATAAGAACGTTATATTTGAGGATGCCACGAAAAAAATCACTATGCTGAATTTATAAAATGTGACACATAACTATGTATGTGGTACATCGAATGAACATGATGCCTCTACTGCTACATCAATGGTGGAAAATGGCATTGATGCATCTACTAACATAGAGGGTTTGCTATAGCAGTGTAACAATTGCAAAACATCATACGATAAGATATGGAAATAAATACACATAATACTATATATATAAGGCGGGTAAGGGTATGTATACCTCCAAATATTTTAGTTGTGAAATTACTTTATAGAGGGGGTCCCTTGTCCCACAAACAAGGGGGTATCATACACCAATTTGGTCTCCATCTTGGTCATGACCTTAAAATAATAATAATGATATTATTATTATTATTATTATTATTATTATTATTATTATTATTATTATTATTGTGTGTGTGTGTGTATAATCATGAAGAACATAGAGATGGTTAAGAAACTAACCTCGTCCATGAAACTTTCATGTCCACTAGCTCCATTCTATTATAGGGGTTGAAGGTTCAACCCCTCTGCCAATGTTGATCCAAATGGATATAGACGGCACTCACTTCTTCCAGTTGGATCACATACAACTTTCATCTTGGAAGTTACAATTTTCATCTTGGCATTTTTTTTCTATCTTTTCGGGTCCTAAACTTATGGGGTCGTTTAGAGGCCCTAAACAATGTTTTTTGGGCCCACCATAGTCACACTATCAAGAGAGTCAGAGTATGGAAAAATAATGTTTATTCCTCAAAAATACCTTTCCAAAATGAATCGACAATGACGGAAGTATCTGGCTACTGCATGACATGGGGTTGAATCCTTACCGATTGCCTTATAAGCCTGAGGGAGAACCACACCACCCACATGCTTGGCCTCCATATAAAACGAGGTTTGAACTCGTGACTTGATTAGCAACACGAACGCCTTAACAGTATGTCGGCTAGCCACTAGACCGTACCCTTGTGGGCTCTTATTGAATATAAGTTAAGTTCCATTATATCATTGTTATTTTTCTTTGTATATCTATGTTAATTTTATAAAACTATGTTTCATTTCCTTCCGCTCAAAAATATGGATTAGTGGTATCAGAGAGGTCTTCTATTCATTTTTTATTTGTGCATGTCCCCAACAAGTTCAAGGTATAAATAGTTGGGTCTCGAACTAGTTGATCCTTTGCAATATTGGCCTCACCGAACCTGAAAAATTCCCATAGGAGAAGAAAATAGAGACGACGAGGAAAGAGATCCATTTAAACTATTTCTCGAGGAATCCCTCTCATGAAAAAGGAACGAGATGCTAGATAATTTTGTGCAAATCCTTTGATGACTGCCAATAGGTGATGCATCTTCCTCAAGCTGAGGAACCACCCCCTTCAAGGTACAGATCAATTTTGATATTTCTATATTTGAAGGTCAAATAGATGTGTATGTTGTAGACAAATGGTTAAACCTTCTAGAAGAGTATTTTTTTTTCCATAACTTTTCCGATAGAGAAATTATTACATTTGCACTCCTTAAGTTCTTCCAACCCCATGTCAAATATTGTTGGGAGACTTTCTATGAGAAAAAGGAAAAATAGGGATCTACATTATTTGTAGTTGCACCCACTTGGGTTCTTTCAGGGATATTATTAAGGAACAACACTACCTTGTTGGAAGTTATGACAACTTATATACAATATGGACCACACTATGGTAGGATGGACAATAATACCATTTTGGAAGTTATGATGACTTATATAAAATAATACACAAACATATTCTCATCACCCATTGGGGTACCTCTGCACTACCAGGTCAAGAAATCAATCGATCTGACCCTGAGTGCACCAATACCCAGTGGGTCAGTATATCACCACTCTCTATCAAAAAATGAGGAAATCAAGCACCAAATATGAGATCTTCTCAAAAATGGGCACATCCACCCAAGCTCGTCACCTTGTGGAATGATGCAGGAGCATTGCCAGCAAGTGCAAGTGGAGGACAGTTGGATATACACCAACGCGCATTTTGAAGACATTTTGAAATTTAAAAGATGAAACATTAATGTAATTGAAGACATTTTGAAATTTAAAAGATGAAACATTAATGTAATAGCTAGAAGTATGTATTTTCTTTTAATGTATTGGGATTGTAATACAGATCTTGAGCATGTTCTCTCATCCGTTGGTTGTAGGCATTTATTAGAATAAATGTAAAGTAGTTGTAGTCTTTAATTTTGATAAGATAGATTAGATTTGTAGGAGGGAAAACTCAAGGAAGCTCCCTCCTATGTATTGTATGATTGATTCTCATTGTAATTAAGTTGTAGAGAAATAGAGCATATGAGAGCAGAGAAGAACATAGATTGTAGAAGTTGTTGGAACAAATAGAGGTTTCTATAGAAACCATGTACAAAAGAACTTGAATTAATAGAAGAATGATTTAATCCAATTTCATCGTGTGTTATGGTTACTGTTTGCATCTATTGAATGGGATGTTTACAGTTTTCTTATACACTATGTTATGCAATTCTTTCAATGCTTTATGTGTATTATTTCATGTTGAATGTATGAAGTCTGTGAGTAGGAGAGTGTAAGTTTTAATTTCTCCTTGTCCTGAGAATTCTTGCAAGGAGCACAGTGAAGGTTCACAAGGAGTGCATTGACAAGACTCTATGTTTTACCTCATAAAATCTCAGGAGAGATAGAGTTTCTCTTATAACAAGAGAAGTGTGAGTATAGCACAGATTCGTGCCAGGTGTGCGCAGGCCAGGTCGAGGTTTAGAATTTTCCAGCCAAGTGAGTGGTTGAAAAAAATTTGTCGCAAGGAGAGCGAAAAGTTGGAGTGTTTGGATAACCATAGGTTATCATGAAGGCCGCAAGGGGTGTGTGTGGGATTCCTCAGAATCCTTGAGTTTGCAGAAAGAATCAAGATCAGGAAGGACAGAGACTTAGAAAAGTCCAAAGGAAGGTCGAGGGTCGAAGTCACCTCGCATAATCAAGCTCAGGAGGAAAGACGCTGAGTTATTTGGCCAGGAAACACCGAGAACATGAACAGATGGTGGAAAATCTCAGAGGGAGAAGCATCGACATCCATGGACATTTAGATCCAGTGGCATTGCCCCGGGGTTAAGGTGAGAATCCTTCAACAAGTTCAAACTCATGAGAGATAACAACCGTCATATATGAAGGGGCAAGAGTCGTTGATTTGGCACCTTGAATTTTGGCATTTAGGGAGTTGGGAGAGTGGAGGAAATTGCTATCCAAAAATTGCGAGTCGTGAAATCTCGATTCGCGAAGGAAGAACCTAGGGTGTCAGATAATGAAAAATGAGGACTTTCAATATGGAGTAACGGTCATCGCAAGTTCGCATTTTAGGAGAAGGGGAGAGGGCCACTTCATAAACCCCAAACACGTGAAATCCTGATGCAGTCGAAAGTTGGGCCCGAGATTGCAACCGAGGGTTACATCAGTGAAGAGTTTAAGGGAGGATCTAGGGACCATTAGCCCATTTCGGGGTTTCAGGAATCGGAGGAGTGGGAGTGACTTGCAATGGAAGTCGCAAAATCGTGAAACATGACGCACCTTTTGAGTTTAAGTCTGTGGTCACATTGGTGGTCACGTGGAGTGGAGGCTCGTGTCTAGTGCATGTTCGCGCAGGTGGAGCATAGAAAAGGACATGTGGTCTTTAAGTGTCAAAGGTTCCAGCAGGGACCAAGAAGCCATTTTGGCTCAGGAATTGGAAGATGCAAAGACCGGGAGGTCAGTAGACCCTGTTGAGGTGGGGTTCTGCGTCAAGTGGTATCAGAGCTAACAAATTTTGTTTTCTGTACAGGGAAGATAGGGGATAGTTTTGATTGAATTCTTCATGGACAGATTGAAACAATGTTGCCAAGGAAACATCCAGACATAACTTTACCAGATCCATCCATGGAAAGGGAGATGAGAGAAATTTGTGGTCGATTGGATGCTATGGAGACATCACAGACACAAACACCTAATACTAGAGATATCAGTGAGGCTGAAAGTGAGAATGAAGCTAGAGCCGAAGAAGAAGTTGTAGCCAAAGATGTTGCAGAGGAACATCTATTTAAAGGTGTTGCAAGAATAGCTTCCAGGGAAAAAATGGACATCCCGATGTATGAAGGCAACTTAGACGTTGATGAGCTACTAGATTGGTTTAGAGATCTGGATAAATACTTCGATTATGAAGATATCAAAGAAGACAAGAAGGTTAAGCATGTTGTCACTAGACTAAAAGGGCATGAAGCACTGTGGTGGGATGAATTGCAAGATGATAGGCATTGCAAAGTCAAACAAAGAATCAAAAGCTAGGATAGGATGTTAGTGGATATGAAAGACAAATTCATACCTAGGGATTACCAAATCAATCTGTTTCGAAGAATGTGGAAATTGAGACAAAAAGGGATGATAGTGAACGAATACATTGAGGAATTTTACAAGTTAAACATCAGAGCTGGTCATCGTGAGAGTGATGATGAAAAAGTCGGTAGATACATGAATGGACTAAGATATGAGATTCAGGACGAGATGAGCATGGTTACAATCAGGAACATAGAAGATGCTTATCAGATTGCTTCAATGGAAGAACTAAAATTGGCCCAAAAACAAGGTAAAAGGGGCAGAGGTAGAACTCAGAGCAGAGGCAAAGAAGTTTACCAGGACAGAGTACAGAATCCCAAGGATGAAGAAAATAAACCACATAACCACCCAGATAGGGGAGGAAGCTCACAAGGAGGCCAGTATGTCGATAGGAACAATTTTCCTCGAGTAAAACGAAGAGGAAGAGGAGGTGAAATAAAGTGTTTTGTCTCTGAAAACATTGGACACAAATCTTAGGAATTTCCCGATAGAAAAAGAGATGGAGGAGGAGAAGCTCACATTTCAGAAGAGAAAAGGTGAAATGTTGAGGTAGAAGATGCAGAAGGTGGAAGATCCTTAATGATGAGGAAAATTATCTTGAAGCCAAAGAAGGAGGTGGAGAATCTAGTCAAGAGGAAAAAATTGTTTAGGACTACTTGGAAGACCAAGGATAGGGTATGCAAGGTGATAGTTGATAGTGGAAGCATAGATAATTTAGTATCCACAATAATGGTGCAAAATATGGAGTTGGAGACATTTGGACATCCAAGCCCACACAAGGTTTCATGGTTGCAAAAAGGACATACGATAACTGTCACTAAACAATGTTTAGTTGAATTTAAGATAGGGGGATACAAAGATGAGATCTTATGTGATGTTATTCCCATGTATGTATGTCATCTTTTGTTGGGGAGGCCTTGGAAATATGATATAAACTTTATTCATGACATAATAAAGTACACATACACCTTGGAGAATAATGGTAGGACACATATGTCGCTACCAATTGAAGACAAGAAGGAAAAAGTAGAAACAAGAAATAATATACTTCTCATGAGTGGGAAGGAACTCCTTATAGAAGTAAAGAAAGATCAAGAAATGTAGTTTGTTGTGGTAAGAAACCTAGAGTCATCTTGACCAGTACTTCGGTAGATAATCTACCTGAGGAAATTCAGGAATTGCTGGAGAATTTCGTTGATATAGTGGTGGATGATTTACCTTGTTTGTTTCCGCCCATCAGAAGTATAAGCCATCGCATCGACCTTATACCAAGAGCGAGTTTACCAAACAAAGAAACGTATAGATTGACATGGCAGGAGAATGAAGAAATCAAGAAGCAAGTCCAGGATTTGATCGACAAAGGGTTGATTAGAGAAAGCTAGTCCATGCATTGTGCCCATAGTGTTAAGTCCAAAGAAATATGATGGATGGAGAATGTGTATAGACTCAAGGGATATAAACAAAATCACCATCAGGTATATATTTCCTTTACCCAGGATGGACGACTTGATGGATTTCTTGATTGCAACAATTTTTTTTCAAAATTGATTTGAAAAGAGGGTACCATCAGATTAGAATGAGGGAAGGTGATGAATGGAAGACAACATTGAAGATGAATGAATGATTGTATGAATGGATTGTCATTCCATTTGGATTGAGGAATGTGTCAAGTAATTTTATGATATTGATAAATGAAGTCTTCAAATATTTCATTGGAAAATTTGTAATTGTGTATATTGAAGATATACTTATCTTCAATAATATTGAGGAGGAACATTTGAGACATTTAACTTCAGTAATGAGGAGGTTGTAGCAAGAGAAGTTGTTGATAAATCTGAAGAAGTCATATTTCATGAAGACATGGCTTATTTATTTAGGTTTTGTGATCTCTTTGAATGAATTGAAGATGGATCCAGAGAAGGTAAAACAAATAAAAGAGTGTCCATCACCAAGGAATGTCTTTGAAGTTAGAAGCTTCCATGGACTAGCTAGTTTTTACAGGAAGTTCATCAGAAATTTTAGTGGAATTTCTGCA
>CBVK0103184362.1:0-13497 GCA_900067695.1 Picea abies | reverse complement strand
TCCTTCTCTTCTTACCAATTTGGTGTACTTCCCTATTCAGTAAGGGGTCTGTCTTTCCTAGTTCATATTGTCTGATTAAGTTCTGTAGCTTTGCACAATGTTCTCATCCTGAATTAACTTAATACAAGTGTATAAAAAGCCCACGAGCTTGCTTACCTATTTTCCTTCTCTTGGAAAAGAAAATTGATCAAATGCATGAGGCATTCCATACTCTCTTATTTCTAGCTATGTTTTTTACGAGGAACCTTGATATTCTTTGAATTCTTGTCTTGCTTCCTCAAATATTTGTCTTTCTTTCTTTGCATTAAAGGCTTGGGTCTTCTCTGTGGCCTTCCTGATACCCAAGTCTTCTGCAAGCTTTCCTTGAGTCATTCTATCCTCTCCTGTAGCAACGCCTCCTCTGGTTATGAAAATGACTCTAGGGTCTCCTCCGCGAGGTTCAACATATATCAGTTTCACTTGTGGGTTCTACTGAGGTCCTCGTTTTTCCTGAAGCTTAGCAAGCAACACAGGACATTCTTCTATAACATGGTCAAATGAGTTGTAGTAGCTACAAGTGGTACAAGGGTTCTGACAATCCCTTGCAAGGTGTCCTAGTTGTGCGCAGCTGTAACAGATGACCTGTCCTCGGCCTCGACTCATTCCTCCTCGTCATCCTCTTCCTATGAATCCACCATGAGGATTGAAGTTTTCTCTCCCAGGAGAGTTATACTGCATAGCATTTCCCTCTTGCTGTACTTCTCCTTGGATCTTATATATGTCTCTTGACCTTTCGTGCATGAGATCATAACAACCCTACAATATCTATCATCATGTCCTATAGACTTACATAATGTACAATTTAAATTTGTAGGTGTTTGGACATACTTCTACATGTAATAGCACTCACCTGTGCGGTGCTTATTTTTGCATACTTCGCACCAGAGCAAGTTTACTTGATTCAAGGGACTCGGTGCTCCTTAGGCCAGTTATTCATGGAATAAAGGACATTGCTCCTTATCATGGCCTTTTGATATGCATATTACAAACCAGATATCGTCTCGTTTGTCCTTCCCCTTGTCCTTCTTCATATCCTCGACCTAGAAAGACAAACTAGTCAGCTGGCTCAAGATCTGGATTCTCCCATAGGGGCTGATTCAAGTTTCATAGGGATCTCCAATGCCTCAGCCTGAAAAGTGATATTATGCTGCATCAAAGGAACTCTGATGTGTGGTAAAAGGGCAGCGATGAACCATTATTTATTCTGTTCATCTGGGATCTGAAAAGTTAATCGACCTATTAAGGTCTTGAATCTTTGATCGAACTCCCATACTGGTTCGACTACTTTCTGCTTGATCTCCTTCAGTTCTATAATACATTAAGATTCTGACTTAGGTTTCTTGAACTCTATGATCAATGCATTCTTGATCTCGCCCAGTGCCTTAGGTTGCGCAAGTCCTTGGACAAGCTTCATGTACCAACTCAGTTCGCGATCCCTTAGGGTAGTGCTGAACTGGGTTCTTTTAGCAGCTTCATCGGTGACATTTTTAATATTCCATACAACTTTTCACATAAACCAATGTTGATCAGGATCTTCATATCCATCTCCCATAAATATAAGAAGTCTCATCTCATTTTCCATAGATCTTCCTAGGGTTCCTGACTGAATATGTGGTGGGCTACTATGGACAGTGCTCTGGACGCTTTGGTGACTAGGATTACTTTGGTTGCTTACTACTAAATCAACAGGAAGGATAACAGTACTTACTTCGATGGTCTACCCGGTTTCTGAGGTTTCAGGTTCTCTTCGTTGAAGCTCTTCAACTCATCCTTCCTCTATTCCAGTGGGTTCTGAGTGTTCTTCGCTGCTTCCTCTCCACTGTAGAAATCCTCTTCCCTATAGTTTTTCTTAAATAGATTCTCAAAGCGAACCCCTCTGAATACTCTTCGACTGTGGTATGTCCAACTTCTGTGTCGATGTCGCTGTCTAAATTCCAAAACATTATTCTTTTCAAATCCATCCAATCTATTGTATCTTCAAGACATTCTTTTCATGCAATAGCATCTTGATTCTCAGCTTCAGAAAGTGAAAACATTTTCCTCTGGGTCCTTTGAAAAAGTATCTCTCGACTTGGCTATATGATTCTATTCTATCAACAACAAAATCTGTGATGTACCCTACAATGGTACTATTGAACCAGTGATCTATCGCTCGTGATACAGTGTTATCAACTTCCTTCACCTTCTTGATCAACTCCAATGTCCAAACCACAGGAAGTCTAGATCGGATCTCAAACTGGGTATCGGCTAATATAGCTAGCCACTCATACAGCTTCTGATGGATTCCTCCAAAGAATATCTCGTGTATATCCACAAAAATGTACTTCTCCAACTAGTCCTCTGAACTAAGATTAGGGTTCTTGTTCTGGGCTTCAGCGAAGTTCTTTTCTTGATCTTCTATCCACTTTTGAGTTTTTGTCTTCGATGGAAACCATGTTAACATTCCCTCAAGAAGATTCTTGTCCTGACAACAAAACCATTTGTTGGCACAGGGGCAGACCCAGGGTTCAACTCCAAGAGCGCACCAACAAGCCCTAGCTACTGGCCCTTTTAGCAACACCTGCGAAGAAGATGCAGTCTCACCTGAATCATCTATGAGAGGGTTGCAGTACAAAGATGTCTACAACTAGGGGAATATCAAGTGGATCTAGTACAACAACAACACAACATGCATCTATCACTTATCAAGCTAGATCTACCCTGCACAGTTATAGATCTGATCTAATACAAAAATGAAAATAAAAATATAACAGTGATAGAGATCCAAACATCAACCACATACACAACACAAGATGTATGTGGTTCACCCTCTCTCTTATACACATCTCTGAGCGGGCTGGCAAGGCAGACCGTAGCTTATCCCATAGAACTGTGCTATATTATATTGATGTAAAGCATACAGTTCTTGTCTGCACTCTCAACTCGCAGATCTTCTTTCTTCTTCTCTCTTTATCTCCCCTTCCTGCGCACCCAGCTACAGGAATTGACCTTCACACATAGCTAAAGATCTGACAATACCAGAAGGCTCTCTCTCTCAACACTTTCCTCTCTCAATACAATAATATCTCACCATAACAATAGAGCTAGATTGACAACAATATCCTACCAACCCCAAGTACCAACCCAACCTAATCCCTTTAGACCTCTATTTATACATTACAATCATTCACCGACAGCCCTAGGTCAAAACCTAGGTGCCAAAACCCTAGGTACCAAAACCTTATGCATCTAAACACTAGGTTAACTTGACCTGCTTTTTCTGAGCTTTTCCAGCCTGTCTTTTCTTTCCTCTAGCGTGGTGCTCCAAAGCATCCAATGGTGTCTTTTTCCCGCTTTTTGAGTTGTCCTTGATCCTTCTTCCTTTATTATCTTTCATCCTCTATCTCCTTTCGTCCAATGGCTATCTTTTTTGTACTTCGCTTCATATTTTATGCTCGTCTGCTTACTTCGCCCCAATAACAGTTATTGTGCCTTCCACGAAGTGCACATTTAAACTTTTCTTTCTTGATCTTCACTCTCTTCCATAACCAAGGGCCAACAAGCCTACAAGGCCCTTGTATAAAAAAAATATGGACATCAAATTCAAAAATTAAGAACAGATAATGAGGAAAATATGTGAACAACCAATTTACAAGTTACTACATTGCATAGGGCATTGAAATGCAACATATTGTTTCATATACACCACAAAAAAATGTTTTTGTTGAGAGAAAGAATCGCACGTTAAAATAAATGGCTAATTGTATGATCCAATCTAAGGGATTAAGTCTTCATTATTGGGCGCAAGACAACAACTATGCAAATTACATAGCAAAACACACTCTCACAAAGGATTTAAAAAATATAACACAGAAAGAAGCATGGACTAAAATTAGGCCATATTTAAGCCACTTCTATGTGTTTGGTAGTATGGCATGGGCTCACATTCTTGATGAGAAAAGAAAATTTTTGCAGCCTAAAAGTGAGAAGTGTATTTATGTTGGATATTCTAAAGATATCAAAGGCTATCGAATTCTTCAACCTCATTCCAATGAAATTGTTATTAGAAGAGATGTTAAATTTGATGAAAATCTCTTGGCCTGTGAGCCTAATTCGACATTTGTGCCATCTTAGGCCTACGAGTCATATTATTTGGTGTTTGTGCCATCTTCTGTTCTTATTATGGTTTCTTATTTAGATGATGATAGTGAGGATGAAAATCCACCTCCACCTTCTCACCTTCCTTTAAATGAGTCCATTGAACATGAACCTGCACTAGTACCACCGCTTCCTATATGGTTTCGTTCAACATGAGAAACAATTGGTGATCTTTTCGGTGATCCTAGAGATCAACGTTGGATGTGTTCACAGTTCTAGTAAGCCTCCTCTCTTTTGGCTCAATTTACAGAGACTCGTGATCCAAAAACATTTGTATAAGCTTCAGGCCATCCAAATTGGGACACAACAATGAATGAAGAGTGTCGCTATTTAATGGTGAATGATAATTGGTATCTCGTACCTCTTTACAAAAGGAAGAAAACGTGTTATATGGAAATAGGTGTATAGAACTAAGTATGCATCGGACTGAATTGTTAAAAGACATAAGGCTCGGTTAGTATCCAAAGGATTCTCTCAAGTTGAATGCATTGACTATAATGAAACCTTTTCCCTTTTACCAAAATGAATTCCATCTAACTTATCCTATCCCTTATTACATCACATAAATGGGAGGTCCATCAAATGGATGTTAAATCCACCTTCTTGCATGGGGATTTGCATGAAGAAATCTACATGGAAAAAAATCCTTGCTATGTCCAGAATGACTCCAACCTTGTTTTTCACCTTAAGAAATATATTTATGGTCTTGAGCAAGCTCCTTGAGCTTGGTATGCCAAAATGGACAGATTTCTTCTTGACATAGGCTTTTCTAGATGTTATTTGACCCTAATTTCTCTACCAATAAAGTAGGAATCCATATCATAATACTTGTCTTTTATGTTGATGACCTTATCCTCACTAGTAGTGACCCTAAACTTTTAACCCATGTAAAATATATCCTTAAAAATAAATTTGAAATGAGATACTTAGGTTATTTTCATTATTTCCTTGGCCTCCATGTATTACAAACCAAGGAAGAAATTTTTATTTCCTAGTCTAAGTATGCTTGGAAAGCAGCTAAAAGGATACTTTGGTATGTTTGGGGTAAATTTCAGTTTGGGATATAGTACAATTTAGGGGGGAATTATTTCTTGGTTGATTTCATTTATTCGGATTAGGCTGACGATGTTGATGATCAAAAGTCTATTGTTGGTTATGTTTTGAGCCTTGGTTCTAAGCCTGACACTTGTTATTGTGTGAAAGAAAATGTTATTTATCTTTATTCAATAGAAGTAGAGTATCAAGAAATGGTTAATGAAATTCTAGAAGTCGTGTGGCTTCAATAGATCCTTTCATAGTTTGGATTCCAATAACAACATCTGACCACTCTCTGGTGTGACAATCAGTGTTAGGGACCTAACTTCCCTAACCCCTTACATAGGTAGAATAATATTTTTTCCATGTAATAAAGGTTGACATTAGTTAATAAGGACTATTTAATAAATGTGAACAAGTCAATGTAAGAAGACTTAATACAAGTTTTTTCTTCTAGAAAGATCTTCCTCTAGAATGTTCTTTATAAGATAGAATTAGTATAAATAAGAGTAGGAGGCATGAGAAAATTTGTCTTGAGAATTATTGTAAAATAGCTCTGCTCCGGTGGAGGTTGTCCCCTCAAAGAGGCAAGTGAACATTGATTTATTTAAATAAAGGTATTATTTCTAGTATTTCTCTTCTCAATATTTTGTTGTTCCATCGATATTTGATAAATATTCTTGTTTATGCATATTATATTACATTTGGTACCTTACAAGTGATATCAGATCACTTTTCTTGGTAGTAATTGTGGGTAATTTTTTTTCCAAGGTAGAGACGTGTACTTTTGACATATTTAAAGCATAGATATCTATTGTTCAATGGGTAAAACTGTTGTGGGAAAAACTACATGCAGAAGATATAAACAGTTTAATGGGGTTTCCTAGAAACCAAAGTTTATCCCTTGTTGGAAACCTCTATAACCCATATTGGTATCCCTCGAGCAGTAATGCATCAGACAAAATTTGTACATGGCCATCACTCCCACGTATCGACAGGTATATCGAGAGTCCCCTAAGTCTCCTAAAACCATCCCTAGATCAATTAATTGGTCTCTTGAATGTTATAGTTCCATTGATAACAACACTCGGGAAAATACTCTCTAGTACTTGGGCAATCTGTTAGTACCAATAAGGGTAAGGTCAATCATCCTTAGTTGGTTCCCTAAGATATTGGGTCGAGTACTACTATTCAATCTCGCATGTATATCATAGGGATATAGCACAAGGAAAACCCTTGATTGTAGGAACCTTATAAACCTTAACCCCTGGGAAAGTAACAAAATAGAAAAGGAACAGACGAGATCTATTATCACACAACCTTCCCGCCACCCTTATTTGGGCTTTATCCCATTGGATTCTCCTTTTCTCCATGATCATAGTGGTACCTATCACTTGTCACCATTTTCCTCTGTGGTCCCACCCACCCTTCCCGAAACCCTTATTTTCTACCTATCCCATTTTCTTCCTCTCTTTTCCTCGTATGTTATGATACCCCTCACCTGTAACTTTTTTTCATTGCATAACTACCTACCCATTTTTTCCTCTACCCAAATGGCCCCCACCCGTGCCCAAGAACTAAATTCCTTGATTTACAACAACATATAAAGAAAGGAGGACATCAAGACTCTCAATTCCAATATTAGAAATCTCAATTCCTCTGCTCAGATCCTTGAGGACTAGTGTGCCAACATCAAATGCATAAATACACACTCGACCAACTGATGGGATGTTCCTCGAACCCTACCTCTTCTAAATAACCTTCCTATCAAGAAGACAATGAATCTTCCCATTACCAAGGTACTCATTCCACCCACCTTCCTTAAGACCTACGCCTTCCTAGAATTGAGGTGAACAAATTTGATGGCTCAGATCGCACAATTTGGGTTACTTCAATGGAACATTATTTCTCTTTGCTTGGAATTACTGATGATTTATCCAAGATTTTTTATTGTATCCTACATTTGGATTTGGAATGTTGGAAATGATGGAAATGGTGTAGAAAGGCACACCAAGGGTATGCTTCTTGGAAATAGTTTGTTGTAGAGATTTATAACTGCTTTGACTCTGACACCCACCATTTAGGTTGTTTGAACAAGTTGAAGAATTTTGGGATAGTGGAATAATTTATCGCCACCTTTGAGCACTTGTATTTCAGAACAAAGGGCATGTCAGATGTATTATCCCAGGAATTCTTTATCAGTGTCCTAAAAGATGAAATATGTTCCCATGTTCCAATGAAACGCCCCCAGACTTGGTTGGAGGCTACTCAACGAGCCAAGGAAGGAAAACAGATTGTCTCCTCCAGACCAGAAAACCATCCTTTCTTCCTTTCCCTAAACCCACCAATACCGCCCCTCCTGCAACTGCCCTCAAGATCCAGAAATTAACATGAGAATAAATGGTTGAACACCAACTCAAGGGTCTTTGTTATAATTGTGATGAAAAATATTTTCCAGTTCACAAGTGTAAGGAATAGAATCTTTTCATGGCCATGTTTGAGAATTTTTCTAAAGAGGAGGCAATTGTTTCCCCTATGGATGAGCTACCACCACCAGTTGATCTAACTCTGCCCTCTGATCCACCAGAAATTGAACTGGTGATTTCACTAAATTCCCTCAGTGGCTTCTCTTCTCCCCAAACCCTCAACTTAATTAGTTACATTAAGAATAAAAAATTCATCATCCTCCTTGATAATGGCAGCACCCATAATTTTTTTCATCGTCACATTTCCCAAGAATTCAATTGTTATATCCATGTAGTCAATAATTTTTGAATCATGATTTCCAATGGAATTTCCATGAATGTGGGGGACATTGTGAAAATGTGATGCTCCAAATTGGTTGATATCACCTGAAGTTTCATATGTTTTCTATATACATGGGCGATTGTGACATTGTTCTTGGTTCCGAATGGTTATGCACTATCAGACCTATTCTCATGTATTTTAAGGAACTAACCATGAAATTCAAACAAGAGGGACAACAATATAAGTTCCAATGCATCACAGCAAGATCCCATGACATCATCAACTCCCATCAAATGGAAAAGCTCCTCAAAAAAGGTCATTCTTGAATTGTTTCCCAACTCCACTACATTCAATCCATTGAGACACCCTTTGTGCATCCCAAACTCAAATCTATCCTCTCCCGACACCAATTTATTTTACAACTCCCCAAGGACTTCCCCCTTCCTGTGGCTTCCATTATAATTCAATTCCTCTCATATTAGACAATCTTCCTCCCAATGTTCGCCCTTATCATCACCCCTTTGCCGAGGATAATGAAATTGAGAAAATTGTTCCAGAATTATTGGAATTAGGTGTTATCCATCCTAGTACCATCCCCTATTCTTATGATGTGAGAATGGTACTCAATAAAGAAGGTACTTGGTGAATACGTCCTGATTTTTGGGCCCTCAACAAACTCACAATAAAAGACAAATTTTCCATTCTTGTCATTGATGACCTATTGTATGAATTGAGTGGTGCGCAATACTTCACCAAACTTTATCTTTTTTTTGGCTACCACCATATATGTATGAAAGAGGAAGACATTCCCAACACTACATTTAGAACTCATGAGGGTCACTATGATTTCTTGGTAATTCCGTTTGTCCTATGTAATGCTCCCTCCACTTTCCAAAGTCTCATGAATCATGTCTTTCATCTTTTTCTCCATCATTTTGTCTTAGTTTTAATTGATGATATCATCATTTATAGTAAAACTTGGACAACCCATATTACCCATGTGGATCAAGTTCTACATTTACTCTCTCAACACCAATGTTTTCTCAAACAATCTAAATGTGTCTTTGGAGCCGCGGAAGTCGAGTACCTGAGTCAATATTGTCGAAAAGGATGGTGTACGGGTGGATCCTAAGAAAATTGAATCTATGCAAGATTGACATTTCCCTAATACTCTTAAGATATTATGTGTTTTTATAGGTTTAGTGAGCTATTATCACACTTAAAAAGAATTCTTTTACTTGGACTCCAACAACTGATCAATCCTTCCACGCCTTGAAATAATTTATGTGAACGATCCCTATCCTAGAACTTCCTGAATTCAAAAATAATTTTGTACTAAAATTTGATGCTTTCAGGAAATGAAATGGGGGCATCCTCATGTAAGATGCATGCCTTTATCCTTCACTAGAAAACAACTTTTAGAGAGACATTTGGGCCAATCCATTTATGAAAAGGAAATTTTAGATATTTTGCATGTTGTGGATATTTGGTGTCTTTATCTATTGGGACAACGCTTCCAAATTAAAATTGATCATCAAAGACTCAAGTATTTTCTGGAACAATGAATTTCATCCCTGGAGCAACAAAAATGGGTAACCAAGATATTTGGATATGATTGTGAGATCATTTACAAGAA
Organism: Picea abies; assembly: GCA_900067695.1. Classification (NCBI taxonomy): domain Eukaryota; kingdom Viridiplantae; phylum Streptophyta; class Pinopsida; order Pinales; family Pinaceae; genus Picea; species Picea abies. The sequence goes on along the minus strand of CBVK0103184362.1, from coordinate 3,902 downwards.
GGGAAAGGAAAATGTGGTTGTTGACACTCTTTCCAATAAGTATGAAGAAGAAGGGTCCCTCTTGTCCCTCTCCTTCATTGTACCATATTCGCTCCAATTTGTTCATTAGTAATGGATGCAAAACCCCAAACTTTATCCCATGATCCAAAAATTTAAACACCATTCCCCAAGACCTCTTGGCACAATGAAAATCTTCACTACAAAGGTCGTTTGTATTTAAGAAAACAATTGCAATTTAAATCCACAGTGCTTTCTGAGCTTCATGATTCACCCATATCTAGGCATTCAGAGTTTACCAAAACCTATGAACAATTCAAACATTTTTTTTCTAGGATGGTATGAAACATGATGTCTGGACCTTTGTGGTTGAATGTGATGTTTATAAATGCAACACAGGATAAATAGTCAAAACTTCAGGCACACTCCAATCGCTTCTGATTCCCCTTGTTATTTGGAGGGATATTTTTATGGATTTGATTTTTGGCTTACCTAAGTCAGGCAATAATTCAGTCATCATGGTGGTAATCAATCATCTTTCCAAATATTCTCATTTTTTTCTCTTCAACACCCATTCACTACATCCACATTGGCTCAATTTTTCATGGATAATATTTTCAAACTTCATGGCATGCCTCATTCTATTGTATTTGATCGAGATCCAACTTTCACCAATAATTTTTCACAAGAATGTTTTAGGCTCCAGGGAACCCAATCACATCTCAACACAACCTATCATCCCTAGAATCATGTCCAAAATGAAGGTTTCAACAATTGTTTGGAAGCATATTTGTGGTGTTTTTCATTTGACCAAAAAAACCAGTGGGATTGATGGTAACCCCTAGTTGCATGGTGGTACAACACATCTTACCATACAACTACTTGCATGACTCCTTTTGAAGAAGTCTATGACCAAAATCCACCTTCATTTCTCTCATACATGCTAGGTGTCTCAAAGGTTCAGGAGGTTGAAAAAAATCTTACATTTTTTGAGTCCATTCTCTGTACCCTCAAAGAAAATTTGGTCATGGCTTAGAATTGCATGAAGCAACAAGCAGACCAAGGTCGTTTCGAAAGTCAATTTTTTGAAGGGAACCAAGTGTTTATTCATCTGAAAACTTATAAGTAGACTTCACTTAAAGTTAAACACTATCAGAAACTTGCTCCCAAATTTTATGGTCTTTATAAAATTCTCAAGCGATTGGGGCCCATGGCCTACCAGTTAGATGTGCCTAGTCATTCTAAGCTCCATCATGTTTTTCATGTCTCATGCTTAAATAAAGTGATTGGAAGTAAGTTTCAAACTCATACTAGTCTCCCTAATTTGGATGAAGAAGGTTCCACTTCGTTGTAGCCACAAACAGTCTTGTATCAACGAGAGTGTCCCTATAAAACTGCATTTCCTGGAGGCTATTTATTGGTCCCTATAAAACTGCATTTCATCCTGCCTAGCCGCACAATATTAAGCTCCATCATGTTTTTCATGTCTCATGCTTAAATAAAGTGATTGGAAGTAAGTTTCAAACTCATACTAGTCTCCCTAATTTGGATGAAGAAGGTTCCACTTCGTTGTAGCCACAAACAGTCTTGTATCAACGAGAGTGTCCCTATAAAACTGCATTTCCTGGAGGCTATTTATTGGTCCCTATAAAACTGCATTTCATCCTGCCTAGCCGCACAATATCCTTCCACTACGAGTCAGAAGGAATCTCGTAATATATCATTTATTTTATCAAAATCACCATATCAATAAAAGTAGCATAAGACATAGTCGACAACCCGGTCTTCTTTGTCTAAAACTGATTTAAAATATCAAATTCCGTGGCCAAATATTCCACCAAACTTTGTCCCTTTAGGCTCTCCTCCATAGCTTCAAATTTGGAATGATCCATTCTGCATTGGGTGAGGAGAGAATTATATTACTCTTTATCATATAATTTCCCTTTTCCATCCCAAAATGGTGGGAGGTCCTTGATAAACAATTGTTAAAAGGTATCCTTAAGCTCTTGTATACTCTGCTCCATCTGCACGGATTTGGTTTGAACTGACTTGAGAAAATTGTGCTTAGCAATGATCCTCCTAGCCCAAATGATTAGTGCAGTCCTTTCTTTGACCCCAATGGTCTAGAGATCAGTGGTAGGAACATAATTAATCAAACTTATAGCGTTTTGGGCCCATTCTGAGGGTTTTTTTCGCTAGTGTCTCATTTACAACAGTACACCTTCTTTGAGCAGTGATAGCCATGTTGTTTTTTTAATTTATAAAATTAAAGTACACTCTAAAATTAGTAGCCTCAATAGAAATATCATCCCATATTACATGTTTATCTCCTTGCAAAAGTACTTTATCTTTCAACCTTGTCTTCATCTTGTTTACTCTTTCCTACAAATCTTGATTTTCCTTTTGGATTTGGGCCATGTTTTCATCCTTCATTTTCATCTCTTGTTATAGATTTTCTATGATTCCCTTAAGGCTCTTTATTTCTCTTGTCTTCAATCTTACTTGAGACATAGCCTGAACCAATCCATCGACACTTGATCTAGTTTTTGCAGTAGAAGGTACAATAACAACCATATTTGATGTTACTACTTTTTCTTGTGACCAATTCTCTTTTTCCTTTTCTAGTTCCAACACTTTACCTTTGTGTTTTAGTGCTTCCTGTCTGAATGTCTCTTTTTATTATTTTAAAGAAGATAGCTCCATTGTCTATGGATGTTCTATGGCAAACATTTTCATCTTCTTCTTCATACTTTGGATCATCTTCTCTTTCTCATCTAAGGAAGTCTTTATCCCTTGAGGGCCTTCAGACTCCAATATTTTCACCTGGGTCTGCCAAGCTTTGCTAGATGTTTTTTCCTACTTCAATTTTCCATCCAATTTAAGTGCATGGGTTGTCAGTCTTGAAACCCTCAAACTCAGACTCAAGTAGTCTAAATATAGCATGTCACAAGCATTTCTATGGAATTTAAATTTATTTGGGGCACTGATATTTTCATAATGCAACTTGATTTTTGACACTTTATCATCATCTTCCACTGTTATGTTAAATGTCTTCCTTTACACATCCCTGACTAATAACATGGAAGAATTATGTTGGGAGATTCTCTCTACCTCGGGTAACAAGTCTCTTATTTCACTATTGTCCATACTTCCTTTCAAGACATATTGATTTGCTAAATTTTCTTTGGATTGGTATACTTCCCCAGGTGTCTTGTTCAAGACATGCTTCTTGCTACTGAAAACCCTTGAACTACTTTCACTTTATGGCATGCTTCCTGTACCTGCTTCTTTGTTCTTGGTTTCACTTTCCACCATCTCCATGCTCATTTTCTCTTTAGGTTCTTCTTCTTCCAGGTCTACTATCTGAGAAGATGGCGTGATTTTCATTTTCTTGAGAACATTTTGTGGACTACTAGCACCCAGTGCCTCTGAACTGCTCCTCTTGTTATAAACACTCACCTTTGGAACTTTAATAATAATCAATCTTGGAGAAGTTTTTTGTGTCTGGATATGCTGCAAGTCTGAGTCTATTTGTTGTGTCTGATCGGGCTGTAAGGTGACATCCATATCTGCATAGGTTTCCAGATTTTCCAGTTGTTAGGTTATAAAAAAGGTATAAATATCTTCCTTTTTCCCACATTTCATAATATCATCTTGATTGAATTTTCGGTTAATTAGGAGAAAATAAGATAGAAAATGAATAATATACCCTTTAGCGCTATTGTTGAAATTAAATTACATAGATCTTAAAATACGATTGGAATTGTTTGATTTTGTTATAAGATTGGTTAAATATTGTCAAACCCAAGATAGCAAAGGAAATCTTGAAGATGTACAAGCTATTGGAGGTTGAGTATTTTATGGTGCAAGGCAGTTTTGAAGATGATTGAGTTTCTTATATTGTA
>CBVK0103184294.1:0-24077 GCA_900067695.1 Picea abies | reverse complement strand
CTGTTTTTCGAGCCAATATAATAGGTGGGTGGCCATTGATATCCACCTACATCAGTTTGCATCAAGAGGATTTGGTAAGCGCCGAAGCCCGAATCCGTGAAGTAATGAGAACCGTAGATCTATGGATCTACGTGGAATCTTGTGGACCATTAGATTTAAGGACCGAGTAGTATCAGTCTATGATGAAGTGGCTTCATGACATCATTCGAGGTGACGTGGACCTGCATTATGCATGCCACATGTCACCCAATTTTGGATGATTCACGTACCCATTGTGCCTATTAGAGAATGACACATGTCACCCCTTAAGGAAGACACATGTCACCCCTCGACCCTCACCATGTGTCACCTGTTGGTTCGTGCCTGCCTGGCCAATGTGACTGGTGATGTAGTCAGGACCCCAGGATTTTAGACAAATTCGGAGTTCGGAACATTTAGTGAGTGGTACAATATAGGAACGTCCAACAAAAAACATCGAACATCATTTGTCGAAGGGCCAAAGCCACATCGTGAGATATCAATAGTTCGGGAGTTTGGGGCATATTATGGTAAAAAGGAATGCTCAATGGAGATCATTGATCATTGAATGTCTATCACTGAAGGGATAATTCCACGTGGCGAGACCTCGGGACTTCAGGGATTATGAAAAAGGTATTTTTAGCACCAAGTACCAAAGCCTCCTTTTAACTGTAGATCTCGATGGAGGATGTGAACCATTGATCCCCTCCACTGTTGGACGATCTAAGAATTTGACAACACTTTTGGAACTCCTAAAGTCCGAGAACTTCCAAAGTGATGAAACCTTTGCTAACGCATGTTCTTAGCTCTTGGTTTTCATCCCGAGGTCATGAGGAAGACCCCGCTAGCTGGTTTAAGCGCACAATGAGAGATGTAAGTTACAGGGAAGTTGTTTAAGAGGGTTTTTCTGAAGTAAGGGACCAAAAATGAACTAGGGAAATCAAAAATTTTATGCCCCATCCCTAGAAAATCTATTTAGGGGTTGGGTTTGTTACAAACAAGTTGTCGTCATAGTCTTCTCCCTCCTTATGGAAGAACCTCTAGTTGTGAATCCCATAATTCTTCCATTCATAATTCTTTTTCACAATTCTTTAGATACACTGTTATTCATCACAACTTCCATTCCTTCTGCTTGACTTCTTCTAGTGGCTTCAAACCTTGATGGTAATCTTATGATTCTCAATATAATAACTAGATGTTCTGGATTTTCTTTCTTTCTTGGAATATTAATGTTATTCCTCATGTTCCTCTTCAACTTTGGGATCCATGGAGTCTTCTGTATATTCCATGTCCTTCCTTCCTGAAGATTCCAAATTCTTCCTTTCATCATAGGAACATAGATGTAGATGGAAAACCAAGGATACTTAGGCTTATTTTTGAATAAGACTTCTTCTAGAGTCAAAATGAACACGTGTCACTTATCATGGTTGCTAATTTCAATGGGGAACATGGAAAGATACTTTATAATCTTCACAAATTCTTCAATGGATTATATCATTTAGGATTAGCTCCCTCCTAATCCTCACTTCATGCATGAATACATGCTCTTCTTTTGAAATTATGCAATCATCTCCCTGCATCTAATAGAGTCCATGTTTTCATCTGCATCCTTATTTCATTCTACAAAGTGTGATAAGTATTATTCTAGTTTCCTCTTGATTACTGACTTCTTTCTGGTCTGACTCCTTCTGGGTCTCCTTCAAGTTTGATTTTGATTTTGACCTATCTGGCAGTTGTTATTATATAATAGATTCCTCGGGAATTTGTCACCAAATATTGTCAACATACTTCATCTTTTTCATGTACAATACTTGACTTGTAGTCATCATAATAGCAATCCTTATCTTATTATTATTCCATAGGTATTGTTTCACTGACCATATTATCTTCTAAGAAATAGATACACATGATATGGTATGTACAAGAACTATGTTATAGAAGAATATTGTTAGCTTTACTAGAAGAAGAAGTTTGTTTCATCCTTCTTAACTTTCTTTGAGGGTTACTTTTCTTCGACAAATGTTGCTTCATGTGTTTCCTTCCTTTTCTTTAAATCAGGACAATGATTCATGTAGTGACCATATTTTCGATAGTTGAAGCATTGTATTTTTGACATATCCATTTCTTGATTTGGTTTCTTTCTTAAACCAAACTTCTTCTTATTCCTGGAGATCTTGAACTTTGATGTGAAGGATTGATCATCATATTTCTTTTGGGATTTCTCTTTTTCATTAATCCTTGATTCTTCTTGTGCACAACAAGTCCAAATCTCTTAAAATGTGGGATACTCTTTTCTTGTGTTCATGCTTGTGACAAATGCATCCCATGTTTTGGGAAGGCCATTGAGTACTATATTTTCTAGTTCCTTTTCTAAAATAATTTCTTCAATAGCTTGTAGTTGATCTCTTAACTGAGAGATTATTACAAAGTATGATGTTATACTATCATCGTCATTCCTTTTCATGTCACAAAGCTCATTCTTCAGACTCGTTACTTGTCTAATGTTTCTGACTGAGAAGAGGTTAGTTATGGCATCATACATCTTCTTAGATGAGTCAATATGAGAGATGTAGGGTATCAAGTGGTATTTTACAGAGTCCACTATGATAATTATCGATTTGATTTCATTGTCCTTGAACTTCTCCATAACTACAATGTTCTGAGGTTCCTTCTCTTTTCCTACTTCTAACTATGGTTCCATGATATTGCCTTTCATGATATCCAGCACTTTATTCTTGTCAAGGATGAGGTCAATTCTTTTTTTCCATGCTATGAAGCTAGAAGCCCCTCCTAAATTGTTTTCTAACTTCATAGAGTAAGTCATGACTACTTTGACTTGGTCAACCTTTGACTTTGGTTAAAAAATAAAACTTAACGCCTTGGCTTGCTGAGAGTACTAGGAGGTGCACTAGTATAGGGCGCACTAGGATATTCAGGAATAAGGTCAATCTATTCACTTAAGGTTCCTCAATAAGAGGTTTATGGTTTTGTTGTTGCAACAAAACTTTGACTACAACTGAGCAAATCCTCCCAATCTATCTTCCAGTGGTTAGTCTGTCCAAAGATAGTGTGGGCCCATAACCTGTTAGAAAAATATGTGTGCTCATTTCACCATAGACAATATAGAAATATTGTCACCCAACCATAGGTACAAAGGCCACCCTTGAGCACCTTAACCTTGATAGACAGAATAATTATGGAAGCAATCCAATAGCCAACCAAGGTAGCACACCTTTCTCCAAGGCTAGCAATCCAATAGCCAACCAAGGTAGCACACCTTTCTCCAAGGCTAGCGCACCAAGACAGAATAACCAAGGGCCAAGAAGAAATTCCAAACCATAACCAAGATAAAGTTAAACCTAAATCTAAAATACTAGTTGAAGCAACTGCAACTGCACTCCCTCTCCAAACTTGTGCACCACTAGTCTTATGAAGTTGTGAGAGTGACTATGACAAATGAGCTCTAGTGCCCTCTTATTTATAGTGCTACAACTAATTTAAAAAGATCTTTTAAATGACTATGGTTGAGTTATTAAGCATGTTTTGATTAGCCAATTAGAAAGCTTTAAGAAAGAAGAAGAAGTTATATAAGAGTTATAACAACCATATAAACATGAACATAACTGAAATGAAGCATAAAATAGCAGAAAACCATAACACCAATGTGATAATGGAGTTCGGCAATCTCGACTAGGTCTTCGGGCCTTTGTCTCAGTGGATGAGGCTTTAATATTTATGTTCAAAGCTCAATAAGTACATAACAACAGTTCCAAAAGGTTAAAAAACTGATATTGTATTGTTCTCCCATATATTAAGAACCCAACAGAAGAAACGACACTCAAATCGGATGACCGGAGCTCCCAGAAATGGCCCACAAAGGTGTTCTCCTCAACAACTTCGCTGCATAAAAATGGCTTTGGCTTGGAAAATATTCAGCACAAACCTGCTCTAAATGTCCTCCCATGGCCTCAATAAGGCCTAGTTTATATATCTATATGAAGTTGGTAACCATCTCCCAACTTCCTTCTAAGATCTGGCCTCAAAAAGGGCCCAATATCCCCCAATAATGGGAAAAATCCCCCAAATATGTGGAGAAAATCAATAATAAATCATATAATAAAGTTAAAACCCACTATATTCCAAAATACAAGGGTTTTTTTAATGATACGGCGACCACCGAGATCTACACTCTTTCCCTACACGACGCTCTTCCGATCTCACATGGGCCCCTCGATGTATGGGGACATACCATATGCTCTCGGGCTAGGCGCTAACAGTTTATCCCCTTAGTTCTCGGCTTTGGGTCATATTATAGGCCATGTGGCTGCGTCCTAGCCCTTTGTGCGCTACCTGTTATAACCTCCTTGACGATGTAGATCTAGGTTTTATGGCATGGGCCATGTGCCCATGTGCCCAATATTCATGCCAAATATGGTACATAGGTCCTGGACCCTAGTCCACAATCGGACGAGGTTTCCCCCCACCGACCGGGGCTATCCCCTAATTCTTTGCCACCAACAACATAAAAGAACAATGCATTGAAGGTCTATCAAGGAACACCCGCAGCCTGGATGATCAGTGCCTAGTTACTAAAGCATTGGCATCTAAGAAGGTCAGAGGTTTGAACCTCCTGGCATAACAAAATTTTACCGAACTGTCATTGGGCATCTGTAGGGTGCCACGTGGCACCACATGATTAGGCCACGTGGTGGCCTAGGATTGGACCACATTGTCCAACCGTATGCCTAGTCACCTACCACTTTTCCAACACATCATCTAGCCGTACGGCACGTTTCCATCTATCGTAGGGCTACGTCATTGTATGGAATGCCATGTTTCATCCGTACGGTGACACGTGTCAAATCCATACAAGGCCAACTCAGCCTGAAAATGATGAAAATGGGTGACATGTGTCACCTCCTAGTGATGCCACGTTAGCATGATGATGTCATCATGACATCATCCTGATGCATGCTGATGTCACCTGTCGTACATGCTGACATTAGCATTGACTTTGACCTGGTTGACTTTTTGCATGTTTGGCAAAACAAACAGAACGTGATATCATGAGCATATGATGTTTGTTTGAGCCCATTCAAGTTGTGTTGGATTTGTGTCGATGAGGCCTAAATTCACGTTCATTTTTAATCCATTCTAGGAAATTTTATCTTTAGGCCTTTCTGAGCCCCATCAAGCTCCTGGATCCAAATCTGGATCTCACCTCCCCACTAAAGGACCTTTGGTTCCCCAAAAGGTTACTAACCAGTCAACAAGCTCGAGATAGGCCACTTGTATTGTACTCTGTCTCTAAACTTTGTCCTGCACACCTGTCTCATCAAGATCAACTGTGACACAATCATGACAATTGAAAGAATATTGTTAGCCATTTGAACCCTGTCACATTTTACTAAAGCCACTATCATCCATGTAGAAAAAATTACTAATGAGAGCATCAAAAACACGACTTCAAATGAGTTGATATACTTGTAATATTTGCATGACATGAGTTTATCTTGAAGCAAATTGTGATTGATTTTCCATTCAACAATCATCTCATGTTCTTGATTAAGATCGATTACTTCATTTGAAACAATTATTGGTTTGTTGCTTGCTTGAACTTCTTTTGTTTAATTGTTCCATAGTTTGAAGTGTTTTATTTTCCTTTACATGATGAGCATGAACCACATAATCTCGACCTACTTTGGTTAATTGATATTGATTCTTTGTCCTGTAGAGGATTTCTTTACAATCAAACAAGTATGGACTACTTATATGAAATAGAAAATTTTAATGTGCACTGCTTGGTTATGTGCATTTGATGATGGTTTCTTATCCATTTAAGTGTGTAAGGCTTATGATGTACTTGTGTTTTTAACCCCAATTGCTTAACCAATTCCTATGAGATTAGGTTATATTGAGATCCACTATCGATTAATGTATCAACCTTAGTGTGTCACATGATGACCCTTATATGAAACGAGTTACTTCTACAATCAATTCCTTCACCAATTTTACCTGTCATACCAACCAATGAGACCTTAGATTCATCACCTGAATTCAATCCCAATTCTATGGGTCGTGTTGTCGCTGCAACTATTAGCCTCCCTTTCTTTTCGTTGAACCACTTCAGTCTCTTCTCGGGATGCAACTGCCAACATCGGTCCTCATCATGTACATCTTTCTTGCAATGCTTGCAATATGGCCTCTCTTCCTTTCTCGTCATTGCATTTGACTTCTTGTCATGCCACTTCCTCTTGTCCTCTTTCCTTGAAGATGATTACCCTGATACACCGACACCTGTTTTCCCTACTTCAATGTATGTCACTTGAACAGAAACCTTATCAAGGTTAGTGGGTCCAAACATGAATACAGTGTTTCTAATATGTGTAGGTAAACCTCCTATATACTTCATAATATTTTCTTGGGTATGTAAAGGAATATCTAACATCAACGGCATTTTACAAAATCCATATGTGTATTCTTGCACTATTTGTCATTTTCTTAGTTTTAATCTTGTAATTCAATTAATGTTTCTTCTTTATAACCCAAAGGATATAATTTCTTTCTAAGTGCAGAATGAAACTTTTCCATGATGGAAATACATTACCCATTTGTTGTGTTCCGTTTTGCAACTTTCTTTGCCACTAGATGAGTGTTGTGCCTGGAAGTCTCAATGATGCCAACTTAATTTGTGTGGCATCATCCTTGATCTATTTCACACTGCAATAGGCCTCCATCTCTCTGACCCAATTTTCAATTCTCTCTGCATTAACTTCACCATCATACATGGGTAATTCGAATTTAACATCAAGTTTTAATAAAGGCATTTCATTCTTATGTTTATGAACATGTTTCTTTGCATTGGATTTAGAACTTGAACTTGAAGAAGAAGGAGAAGAAGGAGGTGATGAGGGAGGTGAAGGAGGATCCTCTCCTTCTTCACTTTTTCCCTTTGAAGATTCACCAAGAACTGGTCTCTTTCGTTGCGAGTAATCCTTGTACAAAACTTTCATCATCTCCGACATAGCAAAGAAAATTTTTCGAAACTCTTTCTCATCCTGAGAAAGTCCCTCTTCCAATGTCATCTTCTCACTGTGAGAAGTAATCTTTATCAATCCAATCAATTTATTCTCTTCAAAAATATCTCCTTCACCATGATGTATCTTTTCCCTAGTTAACATGAAAAACTCAAATCCAAATGTCAACTAGCTCTGATACCACTTGATCTGAAAATATCTTTTAAATGACTATGGTTGAGTTATTAAGCATGTTTTGATTAACCAATTAGGAAGCTTTAAGAAAGAGGAAGAAGTTATATAAGAGTTGTAATAGCCATATAAACATGAACCTAACTTAAATGAAGCATAAAACAACAACAAACCATAACACCAATGTGATAACGGAGTTCAACAATCTCGCCTATGTCTTTGGGCGTTTGTCTCAGTGGGTGAGGCTTTATTATTTATGTTCAAAGCTAAATAAGTACATCACAGTAGTTCCAAAAGGTTACAAAACTGATCTAGTCATGTTCTTCCTGATCTTAAGAACCCAACAGAGGAAACGACACTCAAATCAGATGACCGTAGCTCCCAAAAATGGCATGCAAAGGTGCACTCCTCAACAGCTTCCCTGCATAAAAATGGCTTTGGCTTGGAAAATATTCATCATAAAAATGATTTGAATGTCCTCCCATGGCCTCAAGAAGGCCTAGTTTATATAGATATGAATTTGGTAACCATATCCCAATTTCCTCCTAAGATCTGGCCTCAAAAAGGGCTCAATATCCCCCAATAATGGGCAAAATCCCCCTAATCTGTGGAGAAAATCAATAATAAATCATATAATAAAGTTAAAACCCACTATATTCCAAAATACAAGGGGACAACCCCTAACTTGTAGGCCCCTGGATGTATGGGCGCATGCCATATGCTCTCGGGCTAGGCGCTAACAGTTTATCCCCTTAGTTCTTGGCTCTCGGTCATATTACAGGCCATGTGGCCGCGTCCTAGCCCTATGTGCACTACCTGTTATAACCTCCCCGATGGTGTAGCTCCAGGTTTTATGGCATGGGCCATGTGGCCATGCACCCAATATTCATGCCAAATCTGGTGCATAGGTTTTGGACCCTAGCCCGGGGTTGGATGAGGTTGGCCCCCACCGACCGAGGCTATCCCCTAATTCTCTGCCACCATCAACATAAAAGAACAATGCACCGAAGGTCTATCAAGAAAAACCAACAACCTGGATGGTCAATGCCTAGTTTCTAAACCGTTGGCATCCAAGGAGGTCAGAGGTTCAAACCTCCTAGCTTAACAAACTTTTTCCCATCTATCATTAGGCATCCGTAGAGTGCCACATGGCACCACCTGATTGGGCCACATGGCGACCCAGGATTGGACCACATCGTCCAACCATACACCCAGTCACCTACCACCTATCTGAAAAATCAGCTAGTCATACACCATGTGTCCATCTGCCATAAGGCCACGTCACTATACAAACTACCACGTGTCATTCGTACGGTGACACGTGTCAAATCCATGCAGCGCCAACTCAACCTGAAAATGAAAAAAATGGGTGACATGTGTCACTTTATAGTGATGCCACATCAACATGATGATTTCATCATGACATCATGTTGACATCATCCTAATGCATGCTGAAGTCACCTGTCGTACATGATGACATCATCATTGACTTTGACCTGGTTGACCTTTTGCCTGTTTGGAAAAATGAACAGAACATGATATCAGGAGCATACGACGTCTGTTTGAGCCTGTTCAAGTTGCATTGGGTTCGTATCAATGAGGCCTACGCTTACGTACGTTTTGAATCCATTCTAAGAAATTTTATTTTTAGGCCTTTTTTAGCCCCATCAAGCTCTTGGATCCAAATCTGGATCAACAAATCACCTGTTTAGGAAAATTTCTCTTCTTGGAGACTAATACCTCAATATTAATTAATCTCTTGAGCCGACTTGTCTTCTAGGATTATTATCCAACATTTTAGAGTTTCTCTTGCTTCCCAGAATATTCTAGTCTCATCAAGGTTACACGTTAAAACATCTATCATTAAATGATTAGAAAATTTAAAGAATTTAGATGACTTCAAGAACAAAAGACAAGGGAGAGAGTTATCAAGGGTAGTCAGAAACAAATCTAGGAGGGTTTCAAATGTTACTTCTACCATTTTGATCATGAATGACAAACCTGAAGATACAGAGGAATCGACCCATCTCAAAGAAGCTTCGATAAGCCCATATTCAAAGAATAAACCTATATTTACTAAAACAATAGCTCGAAAAAAGAAAAGATATGCATAATCCGAGTATTGAAGATTTTTTTTGGAAAGAAAAATACCATAGTGTGGTGCCCATTCTGCAATCGAATGTAATCAATCTAGAGCTGGAAAATCAACAACTCAAGTCAAGGAACAAAAACTTGATTGCAAAATACGAAGAGAAAATTGTTGAGCTCAATCTAAAATTGGTTAAAACAGAAGGCTCGGTGGCAATCAATTCCCCAGGGGTTAAAATTTTCATTAATTCAGATTTAAAAAAAAAATTCCTTTTGATGCTCAAGTGTTAGTTTTAGAATTTTGTTTGATAGGTATGAATTTGTTGTTTTTGTTTCATTTTATTTCATTTTTAGAAAGAACCATGGAATTAAAATTATGTAGTTGCTCTATTTTTATATAATTTGTTATTAATTAATTTTGATTTGTATTTACAGGTGTATAAATGGATAATTTGGACCAATAATATTGCATTTAGGATATTTATGAGCTCGAACAATGAACGTATGATGGACTTTCAGCCATCTTTGGGCTCATATCTATTTTAGAATGATTTCATGTTATTTTTGGAAAATTTTGTTTGGGATTAAAAACAGTTTAACATTATCCCATTCCTAATTTTAAGGAAATAGTTATTGTGAATTAATGATAGTTGTTAGAGATAATTTGAACTCTTCTCTTATGAAAGAGAACAAGAAAAATGAATATGGGGGATGGACCTAGAGGAACAAGGTAGCATGCTATCGTGCTACTAGAGGTACTGGGCTAGACCTAAGGTTGAAAATTCTTGAAGGTAGGCTATGTACACTGTTGTAAAAGACTTGATTTTTTTAAGTTTGGGAGGACTTGAAGATGGACATGAATTTATGGTGTTTTGTATGCTTTGGTACTTTTATTTAAAGATTCTGAAATACTTCTTTTGCAAGCCATTTTATTTTTTGTCCAATTCATTTATGAATGAAAACTTATTTTCTCAAATTTCTACACTAATGTTAGAATATGCAAGAAATCTTTTTTCTTTTCATTATAAATTGAATTTGATACGAATGAACAGAATTTAACATGAATATGCACATCAATGAATGTTGGTAACTAATTACTAATTATTCTATTGATATGCATGAGTTTTAAATATTGTTTGAACTGTATGAATTATTTCTATAGTCCAACAATTCATTTTATTGCATGTTTAATTCATGTGATTGGAAATGAGTATGTAGATTAGTATTTGCTTAGTAACTATTTACTAAGAAAAAATTAATATGCATTTATGTCAACAGTCATCAAGTTATTTGAACTTTTTCAGTAACTTGGTAACTAATCTTTTATCTCATTTTCATTACAAGTATTTATCTTGCTCCTGATTGAGAGAGGGAATATTGTTTTTCTCAATTAGCATATGTTACTTTCCCTTTCATTTCTTTCATACTAGGATAAATTACATTTTCATGTAGAATCATCTACATTTTCCAAAGTCTCCTTATGCAAGAGAAAATCCCATTGTGGCTTTGATGAGCCCTTGCTTCATCTGAGGATTGCATTTTCAAGCAGTTGCAAGAAGGTAATTCCTACTCTTCTATGTGTTGATAAAAACAAGTAACAATATACATTAGCAGATAGAAGGTTGTGTATATATTTTGTACATATAGATTAGTCTAGATTAAATTAACATTACCTTAGGCTAGTATTAGGAGAAGGGTAACTAGACCCATTTTAACCAGTTGAAATCACCATCCCAAACAGATAAGGGTCTAATTGGGACCCTGACCGGGTGATCTCCCCAATGTTAATTATGGTCATTTTTGTCCATCAACATTGTTGGCGCTAGAAGGAGGGCCACTGACGAGTTGACCCATTTGGAGCTGTTATTTTTCATTCTTTATCTCTTTTCAATGGATCCTTCTAAAATTCCTATTTGGAGTTTCATTTTTGGTCAAGCATTCTGCAGTACTCCAACAAAGGTAGTTAAACACTTGTCACAAGTAAAATTTAACGACGAGTCATTTTTTCTAGATTTGATCACATTTTTCAATTTATTTCAAATTGTAATAAAAATGATATTGATGAAAGTGTTATGTGCAGGATTTTTACTCTTACACTTACATGCCAGGTCAAAGGTCGGTGTCTTTCATTGCCAGTTGCCTCTACAGATAGTTGGGACCAATTCACAAGTATGATCTTCCATGATTTTATGGACTACGATTATGACAAGGTTTGTGATCAACTTGAAACACTTTGTAGATTTGAAGGTGAGTCTTTTAATGATTTTCTCATTCAATTTAAATTAAATTGTTTGCAATTTAAATCTGAATATTTACCCTCTAGATTTGAATTAACAAGATAGTTTCAACACATTTTTTCTCTTCCTTGTATTTCTAATAATCATCATGAACAAGAATATATTATTGTTCACAATGAATTTAATGTTGTTAATGAAAATGTTGTTGACTCTATTCATGAAAAGAATGTTGAAATCGCTAATAAACAAATTGAGGGAAATATGAATATGATTGTTTCTGATCATGATACTATTAGAGACGATATCCAAAAATCAACATTTTTAATTAAAAAAGACATCAATAATTTTTCTTTTAGTAGCATGCTTCTTACAACAGATTCCTCTATTTTTTTGAATTATGTTCATGAATTGAATTTACATAATTCAGAGCATTTTAATCATAATTTTCACGAATTTAATTCCAACCAAACATATCATGTTCCTGAAACCAATTCTAATAATATTAAATATGACTTATGTATCATGAATATTAATGGAGTAACAGAAATTGAAATTCAGGAATTAAATCATCATTTTAATGACCATTTTGTAGAAAGAGAAGCTTTTCACCTCATCTGTTCCAATAGTCATTATGATTCATACCCTGATCTATTTAATAAATTGAATTCGTTTGATAATAATTTAATAGTTCTTCTATATACGAATATTTTTCCATGAAAAAGAGGAGCTATTGCAAATTTAACATACAACGAAGTGCCTACTAGCATGGGTTAGAATAAATAATTATTAATGAAATATTCATCCAACAGCTCTGAGGAATATTATAAATCTATTTTTGGTCATTCTTCTTGTTTATATTTAACATTTACAAAGAAATAAATTGAAGTCATTAATGATGATGGCTTGAGGATTGAGAATGTCGAGACACTTCACCCTCTGGTGATGGTTATGTCAGGATCTCACATTCCTAATCTTTCAAGTCAATCTATATTAAAAAATGAGAAAGATTTTAATTCAAAAATTGTTCGAAAAAACTCACATTTTCAAATTTATAATGATTTCAATGTTCGGGAGACCATTCCAGTTTATGACTCTTATGATGATCAAGTTCTTTTGAATTGTCATGATCATGATTGTTTTTCGAAAGTATATGATCTTACTGCTTTTAATTTCTATGAGACTTGGGAAAACGAATCACTTGTGAATCAATCCTTTGAGTCTTGTACCATTAATGCAAATAGTGATGTAGGTTTATTTCTTAATACTAGCAACTCTTTACAAGATTCAGAACTTATAAAAACATCATTTGAATCTAGCCTGTTATCCTCCTCTTTTTCCAAATTTCACCAATCCATATCAGATGTCCATGTTCATTTTTATGATCCAATAAATATATGGTTGGAGAATTGGTTGAATGAGAGTTCTCTTATATATAAAATCTTATGTTTTTTTTATTAGGAATTAATGTACATTATAGATTTAACTTTTCTTTTAGTAAATTAGTAATATTTTTATTATTATTATTATTATTACTAATGTTTGACATGTACAGATGTGCAGGTATCAAAGAACTTGAATGGCTCCACTGGAAATATGACTATACTTAGTCATATTTCCTTCACAATTTTAGAGTAGGAGTAGGTTTACTTTAGCTTAGGTTTACTTTACTTTAATTTAGATTTAATAAACTGATGATTTTGGGTATATGTGAATTTCATTAAATATGTAACTTCTTCATGCTTTAATTTTGATCATAAGAAGAGGTTGTTTCTTTAATTTGGCGAAAATCGACATCTCTAAGGTAAATTGTAACGATATTCTTCAATGTAAGTTTCATACGCTTATTCTCATCCTTTAATTTTTCTTTCGTTTTTAGTTTTAGTCTTGTTTTAGTATTTGCTTATCTAAATTATGTTTTTGCAGGTCTTCAAGATTTTTAGTTTTGGAATTCCCTCGCCTTGTTCTCAAGTTTAACAAAACAATTGTGTTGATGATTAAAGACAAATAAGTTACATCGGGGAGTTTCGTCATCTTACACTATTTTCATGTGATGTCTTGTTCTTTGCTTCTAAAAATACTTAATTTTGAAAACAAGATATTTGGAAGGAAGGGACATTTGATGCAACTTCACCTATTAGTCATGACTGCTCCCTGGTATTAGGAATTTTTGTTCAAATAAAAGACAAACTAATTGTAACTTGGTAAAACATAATTAATCAAAATCTCAACTTAAGAAAATGCTCATGCTTTCCTCATATTCATTTTTTTTTTTGTTGAGATATACTTTTATAAGTTGTTAAGTTGAAGTTTTATTTCAATCTTTGGCTTTTCATTTATCTTTTCCTTCAGGTTTTCATTTTCTTTCGTCGTTTGCAATGTTTGAAACTTTTTTATTTTGTTTGTTTTGATTTTGTGTTCTTCCCAAAATTTACATGGGGGAATATTTCCTACGCAATACTAGTTGGTTTACATGGAGAAATATTTACTCTATCCTTTCATTAGGATTTCATTTATCTAAAGGTCATTTTTATCAAGTTTTGATTTTCTCCCACATCAATTGTTATTTATGGGGAACATTAAGATAGGTTTCAAGTATTATAAGTTCACCTTTATAAAGGAAATAATTGTCTACAGTATTTACTTTGAATTGCTCCCATACCCACCCACAATTAAAGCCTCTAATTTGGTAGATAAAGAGAAGACTAGTGGGGTCAAACTCAACTGATATTGCATCTAGTCCTTTAAGTAAAAGCCTCCTACACCACCCCGCTCTTTTCACCAATTTGCTAAAAGCAATTCTCTAAATATGTTTATCAAAATGGTGGGAACAAGAGAGTTGAAAGCACATATGCGTGGGAAATGTATGCAAACTCGTCGGGGTACTAAAAAATCTCACTGATAGCGGGTAAATGCATACATGGTACCGAAACAAATTCGTCGGGGTGTTGAACATGCCTGTTGGAAGCGAAGCAATGTCGAGAAAAGAGGTAATTTTATAATAGATGCATACTAATATTTAATAACCTCCTAGCTATTTTTACTATCCAATAGTAGAGATGTAATTAAGCCTTAATAAATATTACCTATATTTGGATTCAATGTCTTGGAAGTAGTCATTCAAGTAATTTCATATTTAAAAGCTTATTTTGCTATGATTTTGTCTTATGTGGGACCTTTGGGAATGGTGTCGTGTGCGAGAAATTTTTGAAATATTTCATTTCAACATTTGATAAATTTAAACCTATTATATTAACCAAAGATAATTGCTTCGCTCCCATGTGTCGTCAATTTTTGTGGCATACAACAACCCCCCAAATTTGCATTTAATGACCATAAGGAAATTTGGGCCCCCTTTAATTTTTGAAAATTCTTTTCAATTTGGCTTAATTTTCTTTGTAAATATGTTTTATGTTATGATTTTGTATGAGCATCAATGTGAGCAATATGTTTATGATTGAATATTATTTATATTCTGATCCATATTTATATCCATTGTGCTATTGGTCTTTTTTGAATTTCATGAATTCAAACATGAAATTCAAAAGTCGATTTCGAGATTTTCTCCTGGCATATCAATTTCAGGTCGATTTCATCGGTTTTAAGTTGCTTTGATTATGATATTGATCATGAAATGAAGTTCATAGATTAAATATATTATTTATATATAATTTTCTTGATCCTAGTGCTTCCATACATGTTCATAGTAAGGTTTTTACTTGAACTACATAATTTGATAGGCTATGAAATAAATATTTTTTCTCATCCTAAGTTTTATTAACTTTACTATCCTATAACAATTTGGATGAGGAATTAAAAGGTTTTATTTATTTATGGAGATCTAATTGATTTTACTATAGCCTGTATTATGTTCAAATATATGTTCAAAGTATCATTTGTTAGCTTGTGGTATTCATGGTTTATATTGCAAAAACAAATATTATGAGCAATGTATATATTTGTTAATCATAGCAACGATGCTTTTATTATGACTAATGTAGTCGACCTAATTTATAATATGAGTGACAATAAATTTTGAACACTGTGTTTTCCTGCTCCATGTAGTAGATGAGGACTTCCCCCTCTGTCTCACCATAAACACAAACATCAAAGTGAAGACAGGCTCTGAACTTAGCATGTTTTCTTGATTTGGGGATTTTTGAGTCATAATGGTTTTCATTCAACTGTGAGCGAGGGTTTGATTAGTTTGTCTCTGAATTCACATATTCATCACGGATTCTTGCTTTGCAAGATTTCCTAAGTCGCATTAAGTGTTTTATCATGGGTTAAATATCCATATGTGAGCCTCCGGGCATTCAATTTTTTGAAGCTAATAAAGACTATCATCCTATGCTCCAGAAATATGGATGGTTTGATTTGTTGATGATGTTTCATGGCCACAATTTACAGGTATCCAGAGCCTTTGTGCTTAGTTTTAATGGGAAGTATGAAAAAATTGGAGACATTGAGTTACATATTGATGAAGACATAATTTCCAGAGCCATGAATATTCCATTAAACTGTGAGCGTTGGTTCAAAACCAAGAGGGTAAGGATATACCCTGGTCTGAATTTATAATCTCATCCAAATCCAAATATGACTTCAAAGGTTTTCCTTCTTCCCTGGTTAAGAAGAAATCAGATTTTTTTTATGGTGGATTATCAAGATACATATAACATGTGAGGATCGCTACAGTCTGTTCGTTTACCATCATTTTCACTTGTTAATGATCTTTGTGGTTTTTGAGTTACAGTTGCCCTTCTACTTATTGAAGAGTCTTACAAAAATGTCTATATTTTATTAGAGAGGTCATCTTAGTTCATAGAGAAATATATTTCACCATGGCTTAATTAGGATTCTCTTCTAGTTTCATTTGAAACAGGTGATTAATTCTTGGGACGATTTTATTAAAAGAAAAAAGTTCATTGAAACCCCAAAGCCAGTTTCTCAGACTCATGATTTTGAACTAGGGTTTGAATCTACAAATTCAATAGGAGATAATGACATTGATATTTATAAGATCTCAGATTCAAAGAAAATTTCAACAAGGTTTACACGCAGTCAAACTCAGAGATCGAACTCGAAGCTTGAGCCTATGGCCTTGGATAAAAAATGAAGAGTCTCTTTCGAACCTTCTGGACAAACTAGTTTCACTTACCCTACTCTTGAGTGTCACAAAAATGTTAAAACCTATATTCTTAAATGATTATAAAATATAAATAAGTCAGATTATTTCAAGAACAAAAGACAAGGGAGAAAGTTATCAAGGATAGTCAGAAACAAATCTAGGAGGGTTTCAAATGTTAATTCTCCCATTTTGATCATGGATGATGAACCTGAAGATACAGAGGAATCTTCCCATCTCAAAGAAGCTAGGATAAACCCAGATTGAAAGAATAAAACTATATTTACTAAAAAAAAAAAAGCTCGAAAAAGGAAAATATATGGATAACCCGAGTATGGAAGATTTTTTTTTGGAAAGAGAAATACCATAGTGTGGTGCCCATTCTACAATTGAATGTAATCAATCTAGAAATGGAAAATAAACAACTCAAGTTAAGGAAAAAAAACTTTATTTCAGAATATGAAGAGAAAATTACTTGGCTAAAATGAAAATTGGTTAAAACAAAAGCCTCAATGGCAATCAATTCCCCAGGGGTTAATATTTTCATTAATTCGGATTTTAAAAATTTTGCCTCTTGATACTCAAGTGTTAATTTTATAATTTTGTTTGACAAGTATGAATTTATTTTTTTTATTTCATTTTAATTCATTTTTAGAAAGAACATCTACAGAATTAGAATTTTGTAGCTGCTCTATTTTTATATAATTTGTTATTAATTAATTTTGATTTGTATTTACAGTTATCCCATTCCTATATTTAAGGAAATAGTTATTGTGAATTAATGATAGTTGTTAGAGATAATTTGAAATATTCTCTTATAAAAGAGAATAAGAAAAATGAATAGGGGGGTTGGACTTGGAGAAACAAGGAAACACGCTATCGTGCTACTAGAGGTATTGGGCTAGACTTGAGGTTGAAAATTCTTGAAGGTAGGCTATGTACACTGTTGTAAAAGCCTTGATTTTTTTAAGTTTTGGAGGACCTGAAGATGGCCATGAATTTATGGTGTTTTGTATGTTTTGGTACTGCTATTCAAATATTCTGAAATACTTCTTTTGCAAGCCATTTTATTTTTTGTCCAATTCATTTATGAATGAAAGCTTATTTTATCAAATTTCTGCACTATTGTTAGAATATGTAAGAATTTTTTTTCTTTTCATTTTAAATTGAATTTGATACGAATGACCATAATTAAACATGAATATGCACATCAATAAATGTTGGTAACTAATTACTAATTATGCTATTGATATGCATGAGTCTTAAATATTGTTTGAACTATATGAATTATTTCTATAGTCCAGCAATTCATTTTAATTCATGTTTGATTCATGTGATTGGAAATGAGTATGCATATTAGTATTCACTTAGTAACTATTTACTAAGATAAATTAATATGAATTTATGTCAACAGTCGTCAAGTTATTTGAACTATTTCAGTAACTTGGTAACTAATCTTTTAACTCATTTTCATTACGAGTATTTATCTTGCTCCCAATCGAGAGAGGGATTATTCTTTTTCTCAATCAGGATATGTTACTTTCCCTTTTATTTATTTCATTCTAGGATAAATTGCATTTTCATGTAGAATCATCTGCATTTTCCAAAGTCTCCTTATGTAGGAGAAAATCCCATTATGGTTTTGTTGAGCCCTTGTTTCAGCGGATGATTGTCTTCTTCAAGCAACTGCAAGAAGGTAATTCCTACTCTTTTATTTGTTGATAAAAAAAAAGTAACAATATACTTTAGCAGATAGAAGGTTGTGTATATGTTTTTTACATATAGATTAGTCTATATTAAATTAACATTACCTTAGTCTAGTCTTAGGAGAAGGGTAACTAGACCCATTTTAACCAGTCGGAATCGCCATCCCAAACAGATAAGGGTCTAATTGGGAACCTAACTAGGTGATCTCCCCAATGTTGATTATGGTCATTTTTTTCCATCAACAAGTGGCAATCCTTTTGGTAACCTAGATGGCCAAAATATGCATTTTTATGTATCTCTTCCATGATAATTCTTCTCAAATATGGAATATTGGGAATATAAATTATATTTTTATAGATAAGAACTCCATCACCATTCAGTACTTTATAGCCTCCATATCTCATTCACTAATTTCTCTTATTGCAATCCATATTTCACTTGGACATAGTATTCCTCTTCAATAAGGGAACCAATAACTTTATTATTCAAATCTGATATGAAAATGCTAACAGTTTCTACATGCATATTTAAGTTGAGTGCATTATTGACTTTGTTGTCTTTCCCTTTTATGTGTTTCATCTCAAAATTAGACTCCTAGAGAATTCCATCAATCTTGATTACCTAGAATTCATTTTTTGTTTTTCAAATAAATACTTCAAAATATTATGAGTTATTATAAGCTTAAATCCATTCCCATAAGTAGTGTCTCCACAGATTTAGAGCATGCACTACTGTAGAAATTTAATTCCAAGTCACAAGTAACATATATTTTCTCATTTTCCTTCAACTTTCATGACAAATAACATTATACATAATTATATTTCATGATAACTCTCCCAATTTCTTCAATGCAAGCACAAGTTCATGCATCACAATCCTTCTGTGGGTCTATAACTTTTATAATTGGGGCTCTTGTGAGAAGATTTTTCAAAACCTAAAAGATTTCCTCAAATTCTTGGGACCATTCAAAATTATTGATCCCTTTCTTTTGCAAAGAAGGCATTGAGTAAGATATTATGGAAATTTTTATTATAAATATTTGATAATACCTAATAGGACCCATGAAAGATATGAAATTTTTCAGATTTCTTGGAGTGGGCCAATTCATTATGGCCTCAATATTTTCCAAATCCATTGATACCCTTGAAAAATAATGTGACCCAAATAATGGATATGTTTTGGTTAGAATCCATATCCGCTTAGATTTTCATACAATTTATGCTCTCTCAACCCTTGAAAAACCATCCTCAAGTGACTTTAGTGTTCTTCTCTGTTCTTATAATAAACTAGTATATCATCAAGGAAAATAAGTACAAACTTGTCCAAGTACTTGCTGAAAACATTGTTCTTGAGCACATGAATGTAGATGGTGCATTTTTTAGACCAAATGGAACCACCACAAATTCATAATGGGCATACCTCATTCTAAAGTTGGTCTTGTGGATGTCTTCTTCCTTAATTATGACTTGTTGATATCTCGATCTCGAATCAATCTTTGAGAATAAATTTGTCCCTCTTGTTTTCTAAAACAAGTCATAAATTAGAGGTCGTGAATAGTTTTTCTTCATTGCAACTCTACTCAGTTTCTTGCATTCAATACATAGCCTAAGAGTTATGTACTTGATCTGTAAATGAGGGACTTGTAGTTATCATGCACTAAACACCCAAATAGCATAAAAATATAAGGAGAAGTAACTCCACGCATTGAGAATGATAGAGAAGAATGAATGAGAAGCTTCTTCAAGGGGGCATCTCCTTTTACAATATATCAAATGCACAAGATGGGATTCTCTCTAAAACTAGGTATTCTTTGTATATATAGGATATAAAAGGTACAATTACAATTAAAGGGTGTCGTTGACCATTAAAGGTCCTAGCTAAAAAATAAGGACAACACTAATATAACAATATAAATGTAATAACTTAATATCTAGGGCTTAACATGCCCCCCCATTCAAATAATTGTTTCCCTCAACACCTCATTAGTTGTGGATGTTTTTGCATGAAGAACTAATCTTCCCACATGGCCTCTTCTACTGGTAGGTAATTCCACTTGATAAGGTGCTCAATAATTTCTCAATTTCACAATTGTTTTATTCATGTTTCAAGGATTTATCCAATTATAGCATGATTTTCCATTCTTCATTAATATATAGTGAAATTTTTGAACTTGGATCATGTCACCAATTACAATCTTTAAGAAATAAACATGGAAGACTAGATGTACATATGAATATGGAGGTAACTCCAATTTGTAATCAATACTTCCAATCCTCTACAACATATTCTAGGGACCATATTACTTGGGTGCTAATTTATTATCCTTCTTTTGTTGCTTGAGGGACATCTGTTTGTATGCTTGTAGCATCAATAATACCCAATCCTCCACTTCAAATTACCTTTCATTGCAATGTTGATCTACTTGTTCTTTCATCCTATTTTGTTGTATAGCCAAGTTATCCTTCGATAGTTGGAGAACCTCTTCTTGGTTCTCTATGTGATCCTCCATTTCTCGAGCCTTCACTTTTCCTCTCAAGGGTGATGTGATGGATGGAGGATGATATCCAAAAAGTCCCATAAATGGGGAATTTTTTTTATTAAGTATGGAAGGACCTACTGTACCACCATTATTCCAAGGGAAACTACTTGAGCCATTGTGTATATTTATCATATTCAAATAAAAAAATATACTCTTCCATAAATTTATTCACAGTCTTATATTTATCGTCAAATTGATGATGATCAGAGGAGTTGTGAGCCAATTCAGTACCCAAACAAGAAAATAATTCAATCTAAAAATTACTAGTGAAAATTGGATCTTTATCACTTACAATGATATTGGGGGTTTCCTGTAGCTTCTTAGTTACTTTTTCCATGAATGCTACAACTATTGAACTTTCTTTAAAAGGATAATAAAGAGAGAAAAAATAGGCACACTTTGTGAGTTGATCCACCACTACCATGATGGAATTATTTCCTTCAAATTTTGTTAGACCTGTAATGAAATCCATTGATACCTCTTTCTAATTATGACTTGGTATGGCTAATGGTCCTAGAAGGCTGAGGGTATTGATTGTATCTCCCTTATTCTATTGGAAAACAAAACATTGAGTCAAACTTTTGCAGATAAATTTTAAGACCTTCCCAAAAAAAATCCTTCTTGATCCTGTGGTAAGTTTTTAGGAACCTTGAGTGTCCGTATTGTTGATACTGAGAGGGGGGTGAATCGGTATCAAGTACAATTTACAAACCTTTTCAACTTATACTTAAACCATTCAATTATATCCAATGAGCAATGAACAATAGTATAAGAGTTACACTAATACACCACAATACACCATGCACAATATATTTTACATTTTCACTTCCAATCTTTACAGTTCCTTTTCCAAGTATTTTGGTTGATGAGCCATCTCCAAATGCAACATTTCCACCTCTTTTCTTCAAGCTGACAAATTTTCTTTGATCTCCGGTCATATGAGATGAGCACACATTGTCTATGAACCATTCATCTTCTTCTTTGCATTCTTTAGTGACCAATGCTATTAGACAATTTTCACTTTGTGGAATTTCTTTCCTTTTCCATGTTGTAGTTGGTATGCAGACATTTGACATACGATTATCTTCCTTCATCTCTCTGCAATATTGTGCTTTGTGACCAAGATTATTGCACTTGTAACATACAATATTTTCATCCATTAATGGGTCAAATGGATTATAATTTCTATTGACAGGTCTACAAACATTTCCATATCCACTATTTTCACCATTCATGTAGCTTGCATAGTTATTCCTTTCATTGATTCTACAATTGATTGCCTTGTGTCCAAAATTTCCACAAGTATAACAATGTCCAAGAAAGAAATTTTGATACCTAGGCGTAAGTGATCTTCTTTGTGGTGTGGTCCATCTAGGTTCACGATCTATTCTTCTGTAGTTTCCTTCATAATGATTGCTTTCATACATGATGGTAGAGGATCTTCTTGATGTCTCATTCCTTCTAAATTCTAGTTTTCTATCTTGTTGTTCAACTTGTTCTGGAGTGTTGGTTTCATCATTTTCAACTTCCTTCTCTTGTTTTGTAGTCTTCAAACTGTCATTGTATCCCAGTCCCGTCTTGTCATTTGGAGATCTTTGAATGCTAAGTATCTCATCTAATTTTTCAATGCTTTTTTCGAACTTCTTCAACCTTTTTGTTGTCAATAGTAACTCCCCTTTTGTGTGATCCAATTCTACTTTCAATTTCTCATAATCTTCTAATTGTTCCTTCAAGCTATTAATGGTCTTTTCAAGCTTGTAATTCTCTTCTTCACAACTACTCAATTCACCTTTTAGTATTATGTTCTACTCAATTCACCTTTTAGTATTATGTTTGTGTTTCTAAGCTTGCTATTTTCAGTTTCAAAATGCTTCAACTTTTCACGATTCTCATCTTCTTGTTCACTCTCTGCATTGTCTTTGTATCCCCAAAAGGAATCAAGGTTGGTTTTTTCATCTGAATCTTCTTCACAAATAATTTATTCTTCTTTAGAATTATTATGATCATCATCCTGCGTTTCTTGGGTTATGAAAAGGACTTCTCCTCCATCATTATCTTCTTCATCACTCTCATCTGAGGAGATGTCATCATCCTTGGAGTAGAAGCTGTTTTTATTGTTGAGACTTCTCTTTTTATTGTAACAGTTTTCAACAATATGTCCTATTCTACCACAATTAAAGCATTTGAGAGGAGACTTACCTTTGTATCTTCCACTTCCTTTCTGGAACCTTCTTACAATTTTTTTTATTTCTTCATCAAGGTTGTTATCCTTGTCTTTTGTCTTATTTATGGCTTTAAAGGCTGCTTGATTGTTGGTCTAGTCACTTTCTGTACCTGTTCTCATTTCATATGCCATAAGAGTCCCATGTAATTCATCCATTGTCATTTTAGTCAAGTCCCTAATTTCTTCAATGGCGGAGACCTTAGCATCATACTTCAAGAGAAGTGATCTCAAAACTTTTTGTACAAACAATGATTCATCGAGCTCTTCACCTAATTCTCTGATAGCATTAACAACTTCATCAACTCTAAGAAGATAGGTTGAAATATCTTCATTTTCATTCATCTTCAAATTTTCAAATTCTTCTCTATGTTGTTGAAGCTTGACCTACTTAACTTTTGGATCACCTTCGTAGATATTCTTGAGTTTGTCCCATACCTATTTAGCAGTGTCACATCCCATCAATTTTCTAGCAATGGTTGGTGCCAATGTTGCTAGAATAACATGTCTGGCTTTTGAATTACAACTCATAAGCTTCTTCTCATTTGGATCGGTTGGAGCATTATTTGGGATTACATAGCCATTTACAACTGAGTACCAAATGTCTACTCCCAAAGATGTTAGCTAAGTTTTCACTCTATCACTCCAGTATGCATAATTTCTTCCATCAAATTTTTGAATCCCATTTGAAATGTTCTCATGGTCATCCATCTCTGCTCAGGATTTTCCTTCCAGTGGTTAAACTGTTCTGAAGGCAACCTGCTCTGATACCAATTGTTGATACTGAGAGGGGAGTGAATCAATATCAAGTACAATTTAAAACCTTTTTCAATTTATACTTAAACCATTAAACTATATCCAATGAGAAATGAACAATAGTATAACATTTACACCAATACACCACAATACACCATGCACAATATATGAGAAATAATCA